>ML683196.1:0-33365 GCA_007922195.1 Podocnemis expansa | reverse complement strand
TGGACGGGAGCCAGAGGGCCCAGCCATAACTCCCGGGCCAGAGGAGCTCTACGGAGCATGCCCAGATTTTCTGGGCATGCTCCATTGGAGCTCCTCTGGGCGGGAGTTTTCAAAACTCCCAGCCCCAGAGTTGTTCTGTGGAGGCTGCCGGCAGTGTGCTGCCGGCAGGTTCCGCTGCGCTGGCGGCTGTGGCGGGCTGTGCCACAGCGCGCTGGCACAGCTTAGAGGGAACGCTGGCCTAGGTGCCTTACCCTGTCTCACAAGACACACTCAGGGGCTTGAGCTGCCTGGCTCCAGAAGAGGGGCTCCTGACTGTAGCTCGCTAGCAGAAAGAAGCACCAGACTCCTGAGGGCGTGGCACTTGGTACACACCTCTCCTGTCATCATCTTCCATTGGCTAGCTTAGGCAGATCCCAGCATGCTAGGCTTGGGAGATCCTACTCTAAAACACCTGTCTGTCCCCATTCATTGTACAGGGAGCTTTGTGATGTCTTAAGACTTAGGACCAAAGTGGCAGCCATATTAGTCTAGTTCAGTAAAACAAAGCAGTTGTAAAGATTCAAACACTGGGCTTAGGAGTTACTAGAAGTCTCCAGAGTGAATTGCTGCCATCTGCTTGCAGTATGAGAGCCTCATCTGTGGTCACTGGGGGAATCTCTCCTAAAGCTATAGTTTACAGGCAACACAAGGCACTCTGCTCCAGGCTCAACTTGTCCTGTTGTCTCTCTCTGGAGGCCAACAATTTGTGCCCACTTCCACTACACGCTTTGTTACAATCAAGTACCCAGTCCCTTCTCCTGTACAACCACAGTATACTGTACACCAGTCTGCCACCTCTGTGGAAGCAGTGCACACCAGCTTATTATCTTCAGCTTTGTTTAACATGGTCATTCGCACAAGGCACTTAGGTCCAGGGGTGGTCTTAGGGATTCCAGGGCCCTTGGCAAAAGTCAAAGGTGCCTCCCCACACCACATAGAGGACTTTTGCCTTTTTGACTTTTGCCCCCTGCTCACTGGGGCCCCTGCCAGCCTCCCAGCTCCCATGTCATCCTCGCCACCAGCCTCCTGGATTCCCTTACCGGCCCACCCCAAGCCTCTCTGGTCTCCCGCTGACCCTCCTGCTAGCCCTCTGGCTTCCTTACCAGTCCCCTCACCAGCTCCCTGCGTCCCGTGCCAGACCTCCAGCTTCCCTGATGGGCCCCCAGCCAGCCCCCAGTCCCACCATCAGTCACCGGCCCCTCCCAGCTTAGCTGGGGCCTCTCATGGCCCCCACCCACTGGTCCTGAGCCCCACTACTGGCCTTGCTGGGGCCCTGCTGATCCTCAGTCCTGCTGCAGACTTTGCTGCGGGCCCTTCCAATCTCACCTCTGAGCCCTGCCACTGGCCCCTCCACTGGCCTCACTGGGGCCCCACTGGTCCCCCAGTCCCTCTCCAGCCACACAGGTGGCCCTCTCCTGGGGGACCCTGGGCAAATGACCTGCCTACCACTGCCCCCCAACCCCAGACTGCCTATACTTAAACATGTTGATAATAAAACCAAAATGACGTTTAGCAGAGTTTGAGATATAGGTTCAAATAAAAGCAAGTGTAAGGATTTGGAAATATAAAGGTAGAGGTAGAAGAAACACAAAATAGTTCATAGTCTCTACTTGTTAACAGGTCACCTTCCTGTTTGATATTTTTCACTCAATGACTATTGCAAGTAGTGCTTGTCTAGTTGAGAGAGCTGAGATCCTCTTTTCATGACAAGCTCCCACTGCCTGTCTCTGCTCCACAATAGATAACATCTTGCATCCTTTCGTCTTTTGATGTACAATACTATTGTCTTTTTCATAATTCAGATTTTATTTTATTTTATAATATGTGGTTATATATAATTGCCCTGCTTTTTTTACCTCCCTAATGTCAGCCATTGCTTTATATGGAGCAAAACAGTTGTTGTGGCACAGGTGATCCATGGGGTTTTGTAGAGCTTGTTGGGGATTGGAGCAGGGGCTAGAGAGAGTGGGCACAGGCTCAGCATGACAAAGGTTGAGAACCCCTCCCTGTCCCTGGCCTAGATCTATGTTCTCTAATGTTCCAGTTCTGGAAAGGAATTAAGTATCCACTTATTTTCTTTGCTAAACTGAGCAGGGCCGTAACTATGGTGGGGGCCAATGGGGTTTTGCCCCAGGCATGCCAGAGCAGGTCAATAGAGCTGCTCGTTTAAAAGACATGTTCCGCGGCGCTGGCCCCACGTGCTGCTAATGGCAAGGGCCACGTTCCGATTGGAACATACCCCAGGTGGCGAAACAGCATGTTATGGCTCTGAAACTGAGAACAGAAACAGTAAAGAGCACAGAAGTGGCCAACACAAAGCAGAGCAGTGCCACCTAGGCTGGGATGGTGTTTGGGACGCTGGCAAGTATTCACTGCTTCTGAGAATGATACAAGAAAGCGCCTAGTGGTCAGTGATGGAACAACCTGCCTGTTGCCAAAGTGTCTTCCCAGCCCCCAACAGACAGAGGTTGAGTTAGGACGGGAGGAACAATAATATTAATGGGAGGGGGGCAGTGGTGAGCTGTCCTGGGGCCAGGGTGGAGTGGGAAGGTGCTGGTGGGGGAGGGACAGGGTGATCCAAAGCTGACTGGAGAGGGCAGTGGAGCAGGGCATTGCAGAACTGGCCCTGGCCCTGCACAGTGCAGTGGGGGGAGCAGAAGGGGGCAGTGCTGGCCCCAGCTCTGGAGCACCACAACTGTGCCAACTGCAGGAGTGGAACATGGAAGGGGACAGTGCAGTGCCAGCCCTGGCCACAGTGTGCACAGTGTGGGCACAGGGAGTGGAGCAGCACCAGCCCTGGCCCCAGAACAGGGGTCAGCAACCCAAAAAATAAGAAGAGCCATTTGTAAAAATTCTTTCAATAACCAAATGTTTTGAAAGCCTCAATGGCTGTAACCTCCTGGCAGGGGGTGGAAGGAGCTGTGCCAGGGCACCTGCCGCAGGGTCCCCTGGCAGGGGAAGCCCAGGACCAGGAGTCAACCCCCTGGGACTCCAGTGGTGGGGGGTGGGGAGGGGCAAAGCCAGGAGTGGACTGCCTATAGGCAGAGCCATAACTAGACAATTCAGCGCCTGAGGCAAGCAGCCCCAGACGCGCCCTGATCCAGCCTCAGCTGTTGGGGAGCCCCCTAGCAGGCCGCTTTCTTGATCACCCATCAGGGACTCTGGGCGGAGGGTCTCTTCCCGCTGCCCAGCAGAGACCCCAGCTGAGGAGGGCTTTTCCCTTCCCCCAGCAAACTTGGCCCCAGTGCCAGGTAGCATGCCCCCACCCAAAGCTGGCTGTGTTTGCCAGGTGGAGGGGAAAGGCACCCCGCCCGGTGCTGGGGCCATGCTTTGTTGGGCAGAGGAGCAAGGCAACTTCCCTCCCAGTGCTGTGGCCATGCATGCCAGATGGATGGGAAAGGCACCCTCCTGTCTGGCCAGGTAAGGTCTGGTGGTGCCCTTTAAAATTTGGTGCCTGTAGCTTTGCTCCATTCACCCCACCCTAGTTACAGCCCTTCCTGTAGGGTCCCCATTGATGGGGTTGGGGGCCTGGAATCAGGCCCCTGAGCTGCGAGGAGGCAGCCAAGGAGCCACATGTGGCTCTGGAACTGGAGGTTGCAGATTGGTGCCCCAGAACAATGACGTGCTGGCTGGGAGCAGGTGGAAGGAGTTAGTGTAGCCGCAGTATCTGCTCTGCAGCAGCACAGCAGCAGCCAGGTGCCAGGCTGGGCAAAAGGGCAGGAGCAAGAGGGACCAGCAGGCCAGGGGCAGGGGGTTGGACAGAGGCCTCCATAGGACTGGATTCGGCCTGCAAGCCATATTTTGCCCACCCTCTAAGGCTCTGAAGCAGGAAGGTTTGTCTCCTTCCCAAAGTCCCTGGGTTGTTTTTTTCCTAAACCCTGACTCTTCTCTGTTCATTCTGCCATTTCCCAGCTAAGGAACTGGACTTATCCATGTTGATTGACACCTGTGATCTCAGCCACCATTTGCCACCTATGATTCCGTCCTCAGCTTTCCTTTCTCCTGCCCCCATGTCCATGTGCACGGATCTCAATGAGTTCTTAAAAAATAATGCATAAGATCAAACATGACCTTGCCCACCACTCACAACCCTCCCAGAAATGTCACCTCACAACCCTGGATAAGGCCTCTAGGATAGGGGTCTCAAACTCAAATCGTCACAAGGGCCACATGAGGACTAGTACAGGACTGCATGAGAACTAGTACCTTAGCCCAAGGGCCGCTCCACCGAAACCTTTTCATAGAATGATATTGCAAATATTGTTAACAATAGTGTCATCAGGGGCCTCAGAAAATAGCTTTAGGGGCCGCATGTGCCCCATGGGTCACTTGTTTGAGACCCCTATTCTAGGAAATAATGGAATGTAAATAATAATGTGGGATGGGGGCAGGAGACTGGAATGGAGCATGGAAACATGGCAAGGGGCAGGAGGACAAAGAGGGGCAGGGTGGCACACAACCCAAGATGGGAAGGGTAAGGATTTGTGTCCTGCAGCCAGGAAGATTTGTGTGTGTATTATCTAAACTGTATAATACACACACTAAAGTTTATGTGTGTATTAACTGAACTGTTTAAAATATTACATGTTACAGCTGTGGCAGGAGAGTTTAGGTCCCTGCTCACACAAGCAGCCTACTTCTGTTCCATGTTCTGCATAGCATCTCATGAACAAATCTCTCAAAACATTCACATCACTGGAGAGGGAGAAGTTAACTCTGACCTTGATTGCTGTACATTAATTTTTGAGAGTCAAAATTAATTCAAACTGTCTTTTGCATTCCAGCGCGATACGAGGCAATAAAAGGTAAGTGCAATTGTTTTGACGTGGCTCTCACTTGGGAAGTGAACTCTCAGATCTCTGTGTGTAAAGAAATGTTAGTGTAAATAAACCAGTGTGTCACTCTGACAGATCATATACAAGACAAGGGCAAATCCAGACCTCGGACTGATCACACACAAACATAGAGGTATTACCCAGAAATTATACATGGAAGATTACTGGCATTGAAATATAAATATTATTTTTCACATTAAGCTTCAAAGCTTTCTAATCCCCCTGCCCAGACTTCACTCACTGTCTCCAGGGAGACCTTATAAGAATGACAAGAATTAATTTATTCCAGTCGTGCCTAAAGCTGTGAACACTCTTTGGCTGCACACCCACACTCATTCCCTTTCTAGGGGCTCTTGATGGTTTCCACACAGCACTTGTGGGGTCACACCCATCTGCCTGACCCTGTGCAAGGCTGAGCACCCTCAGTTCCCACTGAAGCCAGCAGGAGCTGCAGGCACTCGGCACCCTTTGGGGAGCACACCTGCATCATCTATATTATGGAAGCACTTATAAAAAGGAAGAGTTCTCTGAACTGGAGGCCCATGTTTTCTTCTGCGCCAGGATCTCCTGGGGGTGTGTGAGTGTATATCTGTTGGGGGGATGGCAAGTACAGTTAGGTTGTTTTGGTTCCCAGGGGCTGCTCTAATTTGCTCTGGCTGGCTGTGGTCCCTGAGAACTGATGATGTGCTGTGCTCTGCTCTGCCCCAGGCCACCCTCTCCCAACTCCTCTCCCACATATACACCTCCTGCACCAGACTGGTTGGCAGGGAGGGAGGGAGTTGGCACAGGAGCCAGCTACACTGAGCGCCCCTTAGGCCAGCCAGTCTGCGCCATCCCTGCAGAGTGATCACAGCAGGAGAGAGAAGCAGTTTTTCATCACTAAGGGCCTCATTTTGCCACTCTGACTCACATGAGGGATCCTCACAGGCAGGTGCAGCCCCACAGGTTTCTGGAAGTGTTTGCAGGATGAGATGCCATAAATCAGAAGTCCTGTTTAATAATTAGGGGCCTGATCCTGCCATCCTTACTAAGGCAAAATTCCTACTGATGTGAATGTAAGTTGTGTTTTGGGCACTTTTGTCTATTGTCCTATTGATTGATTTATGTTCTTTTTTTCCCCTTTTTCTCCCCTCATTCCCATGGATCCTCCTGGCAGAACTGGGTAAGTTCGATTTCTGGTTTGTGTCACTTCTTCAATTTATTTGTTGATTTATTTATTTATTTTTGCATTATGTAGCTTCCTGAGTCTGTATTTCGATTGTGTAATTTCTCATTTCTGGTTATTTCAGGTCTTCTCAGAGCCCGAAAATATGCAGGTAACTAACAGTGCTATGGCCTCAGTCACTCCCAGTCCCATTCCCCTGGGACATTCAGGGTATGTCCACACGTATCTTTTAAATCAAAATAACACTGGTTATTTTGATTTTAAAAAGATTAGGTCCTCGCAGTGTTTTCTTGTTTCGAAATGATGAGCTCCATCATTTCGAAACAAGAGACCTCATTTCGAAATAGCTTAAACCTCCTTTTATTCAAAATGGCTGTTATTTCAAAATGGTTATTTTGAAATAACGCCATTTGGATGTGTTATTTCAAAATAACCTTTTTTTCAAAATAACACTTTTACCCTTCTCCTTCCCAGGGTGCCTTCCTTTTTGTATATATTGGGTGGGGGCGTGGCCCAGTGAGGGGGCCCTGTTGCCACACCTCCCATGGTGCCTCTCTCCTGATTCGAAATAGCAAGTCCTGTGTCTGGACTTGCTATTTTGATTTGAGATTTTTGCTTATTTCGATTTAAGTTAATTTGAATTAAGGATTTTATTTCAAATTAACTTATTTTGATTTAACTTAAATTGAAATAAGCATGTATGCATGGATGTAGCCTCGGTCCTCTCACAGCTCTCCCACTAACTAATGGAAGGGAGTAAAAATGGGTTGTCTGTGGGAAAGTTTGAGGACTTGGGGATCTGCACTGCACACCTCCAGTGTGACTGTTTGGTGTGGGAGGGAGATAGTTAAAAGACACTTGTTTAACTGCTCTCTGTTACTCTTTTAGAGCCCTAGTCAATTAAATGATTATTTCCTGCTGATCATTTTTAGCAGACCTGATTGGATGTGATGGCAGAGAGTGAAAGGAGAGCAGTGGGACAGCTGGTGTCTCTAGAAAGGTTGCTGTGTTGAGGAACAAGAAATTCAAACCTTCTTCCCCTAAACTAGGGTTTCTGTATGTGAGGAATGCCCAGGAACCAGTCGAGTAGCTAGTGTGGGAATAGCCATGTGGCAGTATCATAGTTAGGGTGTGAATTTAAAGCTATTCCATATCAACTCCCCATGTGAACACTGTTATTCTGTGCAGGGCCAGATTATCACAGGAACTAAAGGGGCAGAAGCCCTGGGCCCTGGCTGAAAGCAGAGCCTGGGCTCCAGTCCCTAAAACTTCTGTAATAATCCAGTACCTCCCACCTCACTCAGTACTGGCAGAGCAGGAGCATCAAGAGCACTGGGGGGGGGGGGCACAGAATTGGGCCCTTGAGCCAGAGGCCAGGATCTGCACCCCTGGCCTGCCTCAGAGCTGGGTGGTCTACCCCCAAGAATAGGGTGGGGCAAGGCCAGGGCCTGTTTACTCCACCCAGGGGCAGAACTGGCTGTCATGATCTCTGTGGTGCAGCTTTCTAGGGCCCATGGCCATGGGGGGCTTCTGCACTGTGTGCCAGCCTCTCCCCACCCCACAGACTGGCCAGAGTGGGGCCAACGCAGGAGTGATGGACCACTTGTAGGCTGCCATGCTGGGGTGGGGACTTTTTACCTCCACTGTGTCTAGCTTTTGCTGGGGCCAGGTTGATGGGTGGTCAAGTTAGGTTGGGCACGGGCTTAATCTCCCGCTTCCCCCAATCAGTTCAGACTTTTGCCCTTCCTGGGCTTCTGACTCCCACATGACTCCCCCCCAGCACATTTGCCTGGCCAGCCAGGGTCAGCACCATTACTGCACACCCCCTCCCACTCCCAGCTTTGTAACTCAGTCATTGAGACTTGGAAGGAAATTACCTGGCCTGGTGCCTTGGTAGCTTGTGCTCTGAGGGAGCAGGTACAGGGCAGAAGGTTTCTTTTTGCTGTGTTTGCTAACAAGGAAGGAGTTCCAAAAGGGTAGCTGTGTTCAGTTTAAAAGTGTTCACTTTAAAGTACCACAGGACTCCATTTTTCTAAGGGGGCTGCCTTTTTTAGCATTTAAAAGCCACTGCTCCCACAGTAGCTTCCCCACTGCTGATTTGCAGATTAGGGAGGCATTGTTGTTAAATGGCTTATTAAACTGAAAATTTCCAGAAGGGTAGCCATGTTAGTCTGTTGTACAGGGAAAGCAATGAGAGTCCTGTGGCACCTTAAAGACTAAGATTGTGTCCACACCAGGGTTTTATTTCGAAACAGCAGCCGATGTTTTGAAATAAAGCCGGGCATGCCCGAATGACGTTTTATTATTTCGAAACAACGGGACTTCATTGTTTCGAAATAACAGCTGTCATTTCGAAACAGTAAAACCTCACATGCAGTCGAAATAGCTGTTGTTTTGAAATGGTTGTTTCAAAACAACGGCATTTGGACGTGTTATTTCGAAATAATGGTTATTTTGAAATAACAGTTTTGCCCTTCTCCTTCCCAGGGTGCCTTCCTTTTTTGTATATATTGGGTAGGGGCGTGGGTCAGCGAGGGGGCCATGTTGCCACACCTCCCATGCTGCCCCTCTCCTGAATCGAAATAGCATGTCCACACACAGGGCATGCTATTTCGCTTTGAGGGTTTCCCTTATTTTGATTTAACATTTTCTTATTTTGATTTAAGTTATTTTGAAATAACAGTTTACGTGTGAACACAGCCTAACAGATTTCTTCAGGCATAAGCTTTCATGGGCTCCAACCCACTTTGTCAGATCCATGAAGTGGAAACAACAGTTGAAACGTATATATACGCATGCCAGGATGGAGGAGGTCAAATGTTAGCAAATTCAATTCAGAGGGCAGATGGGGCCCATTCACACCAGTTGATCAAGGGACAGAATGTGTGAAAGTGGACAATCGCTTTCTGTAACGTGCTAACTACTCCAAGTCCCTATCCAGACCCAGTCTGATTGTGTCAAGCTTTCAGATTATCTCCAACTCTGCAGTATCATGCTGAAGTCTGTTTCTGAAGTTTTTTTGAAATATGGCAACTTTCAAGCCTGCTACTGAGTGGAGATTGAAGTGTTCTCCTACTGGTTTATGGATGTTGTCATTTTTGATGTCCAGTTTGTGCCCATTTATCCTTCTGCGCAAGGACTGTCCAGTTTGGTGACTGTACATGGCAAAGGAGCATTGCTGGCACATGATGGCATACATCACACTAGTGCACATGCAGATGAATGAGAACCTGATGGTGTGGCTGATGTGATTAAACTGAGTAATCAGTGAGCCAAAGGTGAGCCACCCAAATGCCTTAGGAACTTTGTAACCTTCTCAGAAAGGAAGCAAGAAAGAGAGGAAGAATTCAGTTCTGTCTAATTTGGTGCCTCTTAAACCCTGGCGCCCTTGGTGACTGCCTAGTGTGCCTATATGGTCTGACCAGCCTTACTCAATAGCAAAAATGGTCTCTGTCCACAATTCAAAGATCTTGTAGAATGGCACCTTTTCACATGCTCCTTCCCCCCACATTTGAAGAGAGTTTGCCCTGAGGCATCATGATTCCCAGCCCAAAATGGTCTCCTGCAATCCTCTGTTTTGACTTTACAGTAGCCAGGGCACAACCTCCCTCTGTCAGGCACTTGGAAGTCCCATGGTCTGTGAGTGGTCTGGGAAAGCAGATCAGTCTCACCATCCTTTGTCCTGGGGGCACCCCCATCTCAGGTGCTTGTCATGCTCATAGTCAGTGTGTAACTTTCAGCCAGCCCTGCACCTGGTTATCTCTTGTCTGCAATGGTCAACTCTGTGAAGTCACTGGAAATAGTGTAGTGGCTAGCACCGCTGCTTAACGTGCAGAAGGTTCAATTCCCAGGGGGTTGGACTCGATGATCTCACGAGGTCCCTTCCAGCCCTATGATATGATTTGATTTGACTTCCTCAATGTGTCTGTGCATTGCTTGGGACCTTCCAAAAAATGGGACCTGGAACTCCCATTATCATTGCTGGCTCTGCAGACGCCATCATGGGAGAGTGATTGTCCCACTCTTCTGGAAGGTGTTTGTGTTGTCCTGCCCAGTCACCCCTCCTTGGTGGGTTGAGTCTCAAATGACACTTCTGATACAGGTAGTCATAGGGCAGCATGTTTGAGCACCCCTGGTTGCTTCAGAGCCCCAGAAAACACCATACCTCAGTTGACACTCTTCAATATGCCTTAAATTACTATATACAGTCTAAAAGTTCTAAGCCAAAAACCACTGCTGGGGTCTTTGAATCTAAGGTTACACCTACACTAGAAAGTTTTGCTGACAGTGGCATAGCTATAGGGTGGAGGGAGAAAGGGAGGGAGGCGATCTGGCTCGTAGGCACTAGGCTGTTGTGGGGGAGTAGCGAGACAGGCTGGCCCTTCACAAGGTGCGGGAGTATGGATGAAGGAGACACTGAGAGGCACTGAGCCTCCTGTGGCCCTCCCATATTGTGAGGGCCAGCCTGGTGCCCCCATCAGAGCTGGGGGGCAGGTAGGACTAAACCTTCAGGGAGAAGCAGAGTGAGCACCAGCTGGGTGCTGCCTCTGGAGTCTTTGTGCTGGAAGGCTTCTCTCTGTGTGCTTGGCTGCCCAGCATACATAAAAATGAAATGCTTCCAGTGCTAGGACCCAGGAGGAAGCATCTAACTGCAGCATAGACCTCAGGCCCCTGCAGGAAAGAAAACTAACTGATCTGGGGGCCCCTCAGCATTCCCCCTGGGTTTTGAAGGGCCAACACATCCCTCTACCCCCTCCCTTCCTCCATTGGGGGGGGGGGATTAGGCTGCCCTGTCCCAGCCAGGGTCCAGGCTAGAGCACTGGACAGTAAGTGCTGGGTGGGGGAGGATACAGGAGGTGCTGAGGGATGCTCCTCAGTGGCTGCTTTTGTGATGAAGAGCCAAATTGGCCCCCTTCGCTCCTCAGGAGGGGTGGGGGTGAAGCTGCTCTGTGCCAACCAAGGGCTGGGCTGGAGCAGTGGGCAGTAAGTGCTAGAAGGGGGCACGGGGCACCAGGTCAGGCTGGCCCTTCACAGGGTGGGAGAGATGCAGGAAGTGCTGTGGGGTGCCTGTCAGTACTCCCCACATCTCATGAGGTGAAAAGCTGACTTGGCCACCCTTCCTTCTCCAGGTATGTGGAGTGTGAACTGCCCTGTTGGAGCTGGGGCTGGGCTGTGGGACTGTTGTAGGGGCCCAGTGGCTCCCCCACACACTGGGGATCATCTAGTTACTTTTCAGCGCATCTTTGGCTACTTCCTGCCTAAAGGAGTTGACAACACTGAAAGCTGGTAGCCAATTCTTCATCCTCTGCCCTCTGTGAATTCACTCCTCCATTATCACCCCTTAGCCACCTTAGTGTCTACCCTCCACTCATTCCCACCATGCCCTAGCACCCACTCATGGTATCCTCACCTTCTTCAAACTGACTATTTTTTGCTTTCCTGGAGCACCCTGAGGTTTGCCTTTCCCCTCTGCTCCCTAGTGCCTGCCCTTCCCCTCACCCCTTGTCACCTGTGCCTTCCCACATGCCACCTTTGCTTACCCAATGTACTTCTGCCCCCTCATCTACCCCTTCACTCGTCCCCCTTTAGTGTCCTGGAACCAGCTCCACCTTTCACCCCCACACCTCCCTGGGGCTCACTGTTCTCCACACCCTTCTCTCTGCCCCACCCTTCACACCCTTGTCATCTGCATCTTCCCCCACCCACCCTTTGCGCAGCTGGTGTCTGCTCCTCCCCTCACAAACCATCTGCTACTAGTGCCTGCCCCTTCCCTAACTGCCCTCTAGTTTCGCTTGTGCCAGCCCCTCCTTTTGCTCCCTCTCTGTCTCCTAGGGGCCTGCCCCTGTGTTTGTCTCTTGTGTCCCTTGGGGCAAACCCCTTCCCTCTCTCCTCTTTGTGCCCTACTGCCCACCACTTTTCTTGTCCTCTGTTCACTGCCTGATGTCTATGCCTCCTATCACCTCTCCCATGCCCTTTGGCACCTGTCTCTACACCTCGCTTTGCTCCCCATTGACCACCCTACCCTAGCAGCCCTGTCTGCCCCAGGGCTCTACCTCACTTTGTCCTTCTTCAGCCTGCCCCACTCCTCATTCTCCCACTCCCAGCATCTGATCTTCCCCACAACTCCCCTCTGCTCCATGGAGCTCAGCCTTCTCTTCCTTCCCTGCCTTTTGGCACTTTCATGTTCCCTCATACCCCTCTGCTCTCTGGTGTCCACTCCTTCCTTTTGTCCCTGGGTTTGTCCCTTTCTTCTCCTCTGGGGCCATTCTCTCCTATCATTCCCTACAGCCTCCTTGAACTTGCCTCTCCCTTCACCCCCCTCTGTCCTCCTAGTGCCCACTCCTTCCCTTGCCCTCACTGCCCTTGTGCCTGCACCTCACCTCTGCCCTCCTCTTCCTTACCCTCCATCAGCCTGTCACCACCCTGGTCCCTGGGCTACCTTCCCTTCCTCCATCTTTTCTGACACCTTCCTCTTCCACCACTCCTCCTGTTCTTCCCCTAAAATTCACTCCCATGGACAGATGGACCTGAGTCCCCTTAATGGGCAACAACCTCCCCCCCCATGATTAAAGGGATGCAAGTTAATTTGCCTTTGATCCCAATGACCAGCCATGTCCTGGCCTTGACTCTGTGACTCTCTCCCCAGTGGCTGTGACTTTGGATCCAGAGACAGCGCATCCCAACCTCATTCTGTCTGAGGCTCAGAAAAAGGTGCAATATGGAGACACATGCAAGGATCTGCTCAAAAACCCTGAGAGATTTGATAATTGTTCCTGTGTTCTGGGCACTGAGAAGTTCACAGGAGGGAGGCATTATTGGGAGGTGCAGGTGGAAGGCAAAACTGAGTGGGACTTGGGGGTTTGTAGGGAATCTGCAAACAGGAAGGGGTGGGTCACACCCTCACTTATGAATGGATACTGGGCCGTGTGGCTGAGAAATGGAAAATACGAGGCCCTCACATCACCCTCGACCCCCCTTCCTGTGATCATCAAGCCAAGTCGAGTGGGGATCTTCCTGGACTATGAGGCGGGCGAGGTCTCTTTTTACAATGTGACTGACAGATCCCAACTCTTCAATTTCACTGGTAACTTCTCTGGGACACTCCGCCCTTATTTCTGTACTGGTGAGAGATTTGTGGGTAACAAGGCTCCCCTGATCATCTGCCCAGTCCAGCCCCTATCAGAGTGAATCTGTCCATGACAATGATACCTGTTAAAGAAACTGTCCCCTTTCAGCACTGACCAGCCCCCAGGCCTGTTCTCAGGGGACAGTCTAAAGGGCATCACCTGCCTGTCCCTCGCCTGAGTTCCCAGCACCTGGAGGAGGGGCAGCGAAAGGGTGGACAAATGAGGATGAGGGGCTGGGTGTGTGGGTTAGTGCAATGTCAGGGGTGGCTGCTGAGGGTTGGTTTGAGAGGGGACTGAAGCAGCAGGAAGGGAACAGCTCAGTTCATAAGAAGAATATTATGGGGTTGAGGGTGGGGGGATGTTATGAAAATAGAGGCAGCAAGGAGGAAGAGGCCTTTGCAAAAATGATGGGGGCAAGAGTGAAAGGGTCCAGCAAACGAGAACAACATCGCAGCATTTTCTGCCTTGGGGAGTCTCTGCCCATGGTGGGAAGTGAAACAGCCCCAGGAGACAGCACAGTGGCAGGGGTAAGAGAGCCAGATGCCTGCTGTACAGGCCACTGCACTGCAGCCTCAACCTGTGGGAACAGCTGGTCCCAGTGCGATGTAGGGACCTGGGAGAACTGGGAAAGGGGACAGGGTGCGGGGTCCTGCCCCAGTGCTGTGTGGGTGATCATTCAGGCTGGCAGCATTGGACTTACTCACAGAAAGAAGCCTAGACAGATCATATTTTGCATGCAAGGGGAGGGGAGTCACTGGGAAACGCTATGACTAGTTTTCTGTTTTTACCTTGATGCTGTGTGAACATTTTCAGTGTAGTTCAATTGTAAAGATTTATTCATAATTTTAAATTCATGGCAGAGCAATTGTGCCTTAAATTGATTAAAATATCCTGAAATAAATGTCCTAAAATTACCCTGCATTTGATTCATCTGGCTTTTCATCTTGTCTGGTGGTTTTTTTGTTTGTTTTTTTTTTGTGTGTGTGCAATGGGCTATAGAAGCTACATATATTCCCCAGTTTTTCATACAGAAACAACTGAGCTGAAAATAGATAAATTTTCTTTGGAAACACATGTGTGTCTTTCCCTATTTGCCACTGAATTTATGGGTAATTAGTGGGATTTCTTATCCAATCTTATGGAGTTATTACATGGGAAATTGTGTTGGTAAGCAGGTTAATGTACAAAATAATTTTTGGTATCTGAGGCAATATAAAATGTGTTGTCACCAAAAATTTGCAGCACAAACTGCTCTGCAGACAACAGTGAGAATGTTCCTTTTATAAATATCTGACTATGGATGAACTCCCTCATCAGGCCCTGACTGGCAGGCCCCCTGCGTGTGGATTAAGCAGCATGCACAATGCACCCAGCTACCTGTCCCAGCAATGGGTTATTTACCAGTAACTGTCCTTCTTCTAGATAGGTTGCTCGGATTCATTCAGTAACAGGTGTCTCTGTGGTGAAGCGCTGGATTGGTCGGACCTGTTTGCCCTAGCCTGTCAGAAGAGGGCAGGTGGCCACCGCCCTCCATGCCACCCTGTGGCTATATATGTGGCCACTGCCAGGCCCCTCCCCAGTTCCTAAGAGTTGCCAATTCCAAATGTGGGGATGGGGGGAGGTTTCTGAATGAATCTGAGCAGCCCATCTCGAAGAGGGACGGTTACTGGTAAGTACCCACCGTTCTTCAAGCGCTGCTCAGATATGTTCAGTAATAGGTAACTGCTAGCCATGCTGATGGATGGCAGATGAAGTTGGCTCTTCTGCCTTCAGCACAGCATATCTCCGACTTGGGTAGTTGTCCAATGAGCAAGGTCCTTGAGAGGTCTAAGAAATTGACCTAAGGACCGTCATCCAGACAAGGGTAGCCTGGGATTGTAGGACCTAACACAGTGGAGAGAAATAGGCCCAGTTTGTCAGAGTACTGATTGTTGCACTTGTGGAGGAGGGCCTGAGCTCACCTTATGGATAATCATGGTACCAGTGCATCATGGTTATAGTCAAGGAATGTGACTCTAACTGCTCTGCCTGAAAGAGTATTGGTAGAGGCATGAGAAGACCAGAGGATTTAGCATGGCTGCAACACATGTTGGCGTAACTCTTAAGAGGGGGTTCACAAGGCCCTAAGTTTGCTGGGCTGGCAGTGGAGGTTATCAACACTGCAATAGGCGGGGGAGGAGTAGACTGTCTTTCCCTCAGTCCGCCATTGTATGACACATACAGGCTATGGGACTTGAAAGGGCTGCAGCCCCTCGGACCCTGCGGTAGTGACACCCGCGCCCGAAAACATCAGGTATGTGAATCTGGCACACTCGGTATACCACAGGAGAGATGGGCTACCAGGAGTGGGTGGGAAGAATCTAGAGAAGTTTACTTCAGTCTAGTTAAAGAAACGCATGAGAGATTGAAGGCAACAGCCGATGACCCCATAGGGCACACCTATAAGTGAGACAGCGGGATGGGAATGGGGAAGCCAGATGCTTGACCTGTCCTACGGTACTATATAAGATAAACACAGGTGGAACATTCTATGGGCCTGGAAAGTATAATCAGGCTTCTGTGAGCTTACCGATGACACCGTGACAGTTCCCTTGGTGGGGTGTCAGTGTCCTTATCCTTTGAAGATACAAGGAAATGGCATTACTGCTACCTCCACCCTTCCCTTTTCTTTCTTCTTCTTTCTCTGGGTTTTTTTTTGTTTGTTTTTTTTCAATTCAGAGGCTAGAAGGCAACCACAACAATATTGGGGCAAGGGCTGAAAGCGATAAGGTGACAGCCTGGTGATAGGCTCATGAGCATGAAAGCCCCAGATGCTAGCCCCCATGGCCTATGGAACCAACTCAATTTGGCCCACATTGTGGTGTTTTGGAGTACCTAGGGTCATTGGGGTTGTCATAGTGATAAATGGGAGGGTCTTTTAGGTGGTAGGGAAACCTGTCTGTCGGGTTCTCTCTCTCTCAGTTGTCTTTCAATAATGATAGGTTACTCACCAGTAACCATCCTTCTTCGAGATGGGATACTTGGATCCATTCAGTAATAGGTGTCTCCATGCCGGAGTGCCAGATTGATCAGAAAAAACTTGTCCTAGCCTGTCAGAAAAGGGGAGGCGGCCACCGCTCCTCGTGCCACCCTGTGGCTATATATATGGCTGCCTTCCCGCCCCCTCCTCAGTTCCTTAGAGTCGTCAACTCCAGAAGCGGGGACGGAGGGGAGGGACCTGAATGGATCCGAGCAGCCAATCTTGAAGAAGGATGGTTACTGGTGAGTAACCCACTGTTCTTCTTTGAGCGCTGCTTGGATGGATTCAGTAATAGGTGACTACTAATGATGCTGATGGATGGTGGGTGGAGTTGGTACTTCCACCTTCAGCACAGCAACAAGCCTTGTAAGGTAGAGGCCCCACAGCAAGACGCTCGCCGAAGTCAAGAGGCGAGCGGGCCCTGACAGGCCCAGAAGAAGCAAGAGCTGAGGGCCAACCCAGAACAGGGCAAAACTGAACCCACCAAGGCAGAACGCATACACAGGTTGGACAGGGTCACCTGAGCTGGAGAAAAGGACGCAACCTAAGAGAACTGGTTACGTGGGTGCCCTGCCTAGGAGGAAAAACATGGAATGTAACCAACAGACTACAACATCTGGGTCTAGGCCATGTCACATGGACTCGAAGGAGATCACTAAAAGCTAGCAAATGAGAGTAGCCATATGGTCGCATCTCGCGCGAGAACAAGGAAAGGGTAGGCATAGAGCACCCGAAAGCTTTGGAGGAGCCACGTAGTCATGGACTGATCTGGTGACTACTGAGTACACAGGGAGAAGTAAGGGAATGACCAGGGGTGTCGCTGGGCACCCGCGGGACCTGGGGCACGGGCCCAGAGTGCCCCCCCAGTGGGGCAGGCCCCGCCCCCAGCCAAAGGGCCCCACCCCCCAGCCAGGGATAGGGCCGGGGGGGGTGAACCGCCACAGGGGCTAGACCACGGCCGGGCCACGGGAGAAGCAGCCCCACGAGGCCGGGCCCACGCCCATGGGCGGCCAGGCCTCTGATCCCCAGCCAGGGCGGGGGGTCGGGGCCGCCACGGCTGCCGGCGGCCAGGGTCCGGATCCCCGGCCGCGGATGGGGCCGCTGTGGCCGCGGGTGGCCGGCTGGGCCCAGGATCCCCGGCCAGGGATCCGAGGCCTGGCCACGGCGGCCTCGTCCCCAGCCGGGGATCTGAGGTCTGGCCGCCAGCAGCCTCAGCAGCCCCATCCCCAGCCAGGGATTGGGGGCCTGGCCACCCGAGGGCGTGGGCCCGGCCTTCTGGGGCTGCTTCTGCCCCAGCCGTGGCCTAGCCCCCATGGTGGCGCGCCCCACCCCCGGCCCTATCCCTGGCCAGGGGGTGGAGCCTGCCAGGAGGCCAGCCAACCCTGGATCCCCGGCCACGGATGGGGCCGCCGCAGCCGCGGGCGGCCCACCGGGCATCGGGCCCCGGATCCCTGGCCTGATTGGGCTGGAGATCTGGGGCACTCGTGTTGGGGTCCGGGGCATGTGCCCCGGCATGCCCAGCGCCAGCGACGCCCCTGGGAATGACAATGTCCCTTATCTAGGATGTGACCAAGCAAGCCATCTGGTCAAAAGAGAGAAATAAGAATACAAAGTCATGAGATGGGCTTGAGGGTGACTGAGAAGACCACGAGACACTAAGCCGTGGTATATAGAGTTGAGCCAAGCAGGGCGGGGCCTCTGGCATGCTAATTAATGACCTGGTAGCACAGAAGCACACATTTTCAGCCGAGCAGGCACCACGACCGGGCTGTCGCAGGAGAGAGGTTCCGGAAAGATCACTAACCGCAAGGTGGCCCGAGGCAATGCTGACATGATGGTCCTACTAGGGCCTGCAGGGCACTAGAATGTAGGGGAAGGCCCCAGTGGTCTAAGCTTCCAGGGTTTGCCTCTCAAAGCTCTCACTAAAGCATGAGTGGGAAGGAGAGGGACAGACGAGAACTCTTACTACCAGCTAGTCAGCCCCTCGGTGACCAAAAGAATCGAAGGAGAGCTGTGGGAGGCTGCGGACTCAGTACCTATGGTGCTTGCCGGAGGGATAATGCTAGCACTTTGCCATGCCAGGGCTGCCAAGGAGAAAACTCTTCAATACATGGATATTGAAGAACTCCACTGCCAAGGAAGGTTCCTTCCTAAGCTAGAGAATGGGACTGTAACAGGGTGGCAGCTGCTGCATTTGAAGGACACCCCAGGATCAGAGAACCCAATGAAGTTTTCTCTCCGGAGGGAGCCAGAGGGTGAATAAAGGGGTACAACCCCAGACTGTTATATGTTGTATGGAAATGCGTTCTCTGTGTATCACGCCATTAGAACGGCAGTGGGTGTCAACAGGTCCTTGAAAAAGGAAAGAGGGGACCACAGAACTGCCAGGCACCACCAACGCGCATGGGAAAAACTGCTATAGCACTAAGGGACTATACACGGCATAGTGGGACAGTCCCGTGGGGAAGCAGGGTGGAAGGGGGAGGATGTCCTGCCAGGGAATAAGACCATAGGGCAAAGATTATGCAAGTGCCCTGGAAGTAGGGAACCTTCTGTCTGACGTAGACAGCTGTCCAGAAGGCAGTGGATCCCGAGGCGGGAAATATATGAGGGAGGGCACTCGAAGGGATAGACCCTTCGCAGTTTCCCAACATATGGTCGCAACAAGGTGTTCCCCCTCAAGGTTTTAAAAGGGTGTCCCCGGCTGTGCTTTGGTGAGGTCAAGGAAGCGTGGGGTACCTCGAAGAGGGTAGACCAAAGTGCGGGTTCCTGAGGTGGGCCTCTGGTTCCCACTAGATCACCAGGAGGTAAAGACAAGGAACCGTATGAGGGTGGAAAAAAGGAGGAGTGGGCTGTACCTAGGACCCATGCAGGGGTAAGACCCGCTGTAGAGATACCTTCCCAATGAAATGGCTATCCAGGTAGCTGTATTGCTACACAGATGTGTCCCCTTCCGTGCACAGTAGAAATTCCTGTTGAAAGGGGGTTGGGGTCACAGTGCAGAAGAGGTGCTGCAACCAGGGGTGTCCCCTCCCCTTCCCCTGACCTGGATTTGAGGGGGCCTACCTGGGACACGCATCATGGCCACAGGCACGGTCCTGTTGTGAGTAGGCTTCGGATGTGCATGTCTCAGAACCCCGCTGCAGCTGGGGCTACAACGAGATGCCCCTCCATCCCTTGGTGAGGGGTTAGGGTGAGGAACGCAGTGGGGAGTATTCAGGAATGATGGCTGTTAGGAATAGGAGAGGGGCAGTTTCTGTCCTCGGGGAAGTCGCTGCTTAAGGGGTGAGAGGTTGAGGGGGTAGATACGATATTGGGGTACTGGCACCATAGGCGGACATCATTGTGTTGTCAGCCCCCAGCATCTGATCTAATTCTTGCTCCCGTGATGGGGAAGGAGAAGAACGAGGAAGGACTGGGATGGTTCCCACCAGACCTGCCTTCCTTATGGGGGGAGGGGCTGGCCATCTGCAGCAGTGACACCCTAGGGCCCCCTGCACCCTAAAAGTAACGAGGTTGGTGGTGATCAGAGGGGCCCTTCCTTGTGTGTGGGGGGGGTGAAGGCCCACTTCCCACCATGAGTGAGGCGGGAAGGGAAGGAATTGTCCCGCCCAGGGAAGTAGAGAGCTAAGTCGGGGGAGTGGGTCCAGGAGGGAGAAGGCAGAAATATTTAGCCTCTCCTTGAGGATCCCGGGCTGTGCCCACCACAGAGAGGGTTTCAAGGGGAAATAGGACATTCCCCTCAAAGGGCAGGTCAAGAAC
Organism: Podocnemis expansa; assembly: GCA_007922195.1. Lineage (NCBI taxonomy): Eukaryota > Metazoa > Chordata > Testudines > Podocnemididae > Podocnemis > Podocnemis expansa. The sequence continues at coordinate 13,418 of ML683196.1, read as the reverse complement.
TGCCTGCTGTGCGTTAGGGGGCACTCTAGCCTCCCTAAGCCATGCTACTCTATGGAGGGTAACCACCAAGGCCATGGTGCGGGCAGTGGTGTCCACTGCATTGCAAGCTGAAAGGAGGAGGTCTTGTGAGATTATGTTGCCTTCCTCCAGGAAGGTATCATACTCATCCCTGGCCTCAGGTGGAAGCATATTTCTAAATTTTCCGAGTGACTCCCAGACATCCAGCAAGTATCTGCTGGTTATAGCCTGGTTGTTTGCCACTCACAATTGAAAGGCCAATGAAGAATACATCTTATGGCCTAACAGATCCAGCTCCCTAGTTTCCCTGGAGGGGGGCAGGGGGTCCCTGGGGGGTTCTCTGGCCCCAATAGCCATCTGGACCACGTCCCTAGGGGGAACTGGGTGGCCGGCAAGTGAGGGGTAGTCCAACTCAGGCAGCCAATACTTCATGCTCGCTGTATCCGAAATCGGGGGGATGGAGCTTGGACTCAGCTACCAGGAGTGTGCGAGGTCTCATACATTCGGGTGGGGTGGGATTGTCAAGGGCGCCATGGAGGTGAACACTGGTCCGAACAGGGCATCAGGGGGAAGACTCAAGGGCTCCATCTCCATACCTAAATGGGCTGTAGCCTGGTGCAACAGGTCAAAGTGAGCCAAGAGGTTTCCCATAAAGGACTCTGGTGCTGGGGACAGCACAGGACCGGGTGCCCACCGTGGAAGGGAGGGAGTTCCCTCAGGTGACCATTCTTGCAGCCAAAAATGGAAGGGTGATGGAGCCGATGTGTGGTGCCGGGGCCATTTGGAGCCCCTAGAAGGTCCCTCTTCCAGACTGGAGACAGGGGAAGGGGTCGAGATTCCTGAACCAGTGCCGGAGGTGGAGTGGTGCCAGCCCCCCACTGGGGTGTAAGACGGGGGACTGGAAGGTGAGGGTGAACATCCTGGGTGAATCCAGGCCTTCGAGATGAAGGCTGGTTTGCCCCTTCTGATTGGAGGTCGGGCAGGGGGGGTCGGGAGGAGCAGCAGGGCTCGTGCTGCCTCCATCGCTTCCGGGGTGGACGGGACGAGAAGCGACTCCACTTGAGTCTTGGGCAAGTCCTCGCTGGGGGAGGGAGGACTGCTCGGGCAGGAAGGTTCCTGCTCCTGCGGCCCCGGGCTCTGCGGTGCTGAGGGTGGAGTCAGCCAGTGCTGGGGTGAGGTTGGCACCAGTGAGGCTGGGCTGTAATGTGTCATCAGCACCGGAGATGATACGGCACGGTGCCGAGGTGAGCCTGGCACCAATGGTGCCGGGCTGACTGAGGGCGACCTTGATCAGTGCTGAGGTGCCAAGGCACCAGGTAGGCGCTGCGGTGCCCAAGTTGGCAGCAAGGTGGTGTGGCGGCAGCCACCGGTGGCACGGTGGCATGTAGGCTCCAGTGCCGAGCAGGGTCTTGGTGCCGAGTGCGAACCTGAAGCCTTGGGTGAAGGGTGCCAAGCCTCCTCCGTGGCTAGGGTGCGGTGTCGCTGTTGCCTCTCCTTAATTGTTCTTGGTTTAAAGGAGAGACAGATGGAACACGCCAAGACCATGTGGTCTTTGCGCAGGCACCTAAGGCACTTCCCGTGGGGGTCGTCCAGGGGGAGGGCCTTGCCACACTCGGTGCAGGGTTTAAACCCCAGCATCATCTATGCAATTTTTCAGTCTGGTATTGGGGACTCTCACAGTGAAGTTAAATCTACAAAGAGATGCTCCCCACTGAACAGTGAGTAGAAGGCCAAGAGACAGGCTGCTCGCCAGTTGCAAGGAGTGGACATTCCAATTCCAATGCACAAGGCGGAAGAAATGAAACTGAGGAGGGGGGCGGGGAGGTGGCCATATGTATAGCCAAGGGTGGCATGAGGGGCAGTGGCCGCCTCCCCTCTTCTGACAGGCTAGGACAAATTTTTTCTGAACAATCCAGCGCTCCAGCATGGAGACACCTATTACTGAATGCATCCGAGCAGCGCTCGAAGAAGAAATACTCCTTACATAGCTCTGAATATGCTGCCTCTCATTATTGGATTATAATTTCCCTAAAACTACATCTGGTGACGAGGATGGGATTTGTGATGGAGTTGGCTATCCTCAACAATCCTGGCAACTCTGGAAAATCAGAATGCAATGTAAGAAGCAAAACTTTATTTTACTGCTTGCATGGGGGTTGGGTTGTAGCTGTGAAAGCTGATCTGTTTGCCTAACTGGTGGTGGAATGTACATACCTAAGGATTTAAGGGTGGTCCTAGAGTCCTTCATGCCATGCAGCTTTAAGTCTGTGGACTCAGCAAAGAGATGGTTAAAGTGTGTTCCATGAATGCCCTACATGTCCCAGTGAGGGTAAGGAAGTCGCAGCCCAAGGAAGCGAGACGGGGGGCTTTTTCCCCCTGGCGGTGTGTCGTGCAGAGGCATGATAGCCTTAGGGGGGTCAGAACCATTCGCTGTCAGTTGCCCACATGGGTTCAGACCGCATGCCCATTCTGCCCTCCACAGTAGTTGAGGAGGCTTGGATAGTGAGAGAGTCGAGTTCTCTCAGCGGTTGGAGGTATTAGGGTCAATAAAGGGGGTGGGAATATGAGTTACACCCTGGTCCTACTCAAAGGAGAAGAGGCTGTCTAACCTCTGAACAGCTCATTCTCACTAAGAGGGAAAGAGGGAGAGGTGTCAGCTGGGGAAGAGAGTCCCAAAAAGGTGGGCACTCCATGCTGGGTTTGGAGAAGGTGATTGACAATGAGACTGGTGATTATAACCAGTACTGCTGATTAACCAGTCGAGAGCCCTCTCCTGAATTGCGCAGGGGAGACACCTTGCCAAAAGGGCCCCCAAGGTGGAATTTGAACTGAAGTTGTGGTGGTGAGGGCCGAATCCTCACCAGTAGCTGTTGAAAGGGAGGGTTAGGAGGGGGAGCCAGTTTACTATCAGGCCTTATGGGGCTGGAGGGCGTGGAAGAGGCCTCATTGGGAGGAGGATGAGATATTTTAATTCTCCCTGGGGGTCATGGGTGGTACCCAGAATGGCTAAAGTCTCCTCTGGGAAGAGGGTGTCGCCCTCAAGGGGCAGGTCAAGGGCCATCTGTTGTGAGGCCGGGGGCACGCTGGCTTCCCATAGCCAGGCTGCACGGAGCAGGGTTATGGCCAAGGCCCTAGTGCAGGCCACTGTATCCACCAGATCCCAGGCTGACAGGAGAAAGTCCTGGGATACAATCTTACCCTCCTCCAGGAAGACATCATATTCTTCCCTTGCCTCTGATGGGACTAGATGTCTAAATTTGTTTATTGACTCCCACACGTCCAACATGTATCTCCTGGTCAGGGCCTGATTGTTTGCGACCTGCAACTGGAAGGCCGAGGAAGAGTATACTTTCTGGCCCAGTAACTCTAACTCCCTTGCATCCCTCGATGTCAGGAGGGGGGTCATGGGGAGTCTGTCCTGGCCCTAAGGCTGCCTCCACCATCGCACATGGTGGGAGTGGGTGGTGGGTAAGTGAGGGGGACTCTGTACTTGAGTCCTGCCATATCTGAGAATGGGGAGATGGAACCCAGGCTTTGCCAGTGGGAGGAGGCCAAGTCTCAAACACTAGGGTGGAGGGGAACCAGGACTGCTTCCACTGAAGAGAACACTGGCCTGAATAAGGTTTCAGAGGGCATTTCAGAGGATCGGTCCTCCACACCCATGTGAGCTGAGACACGGCACAGGAGATCAAAATGCACCCATAAGTCGCCAGCGTAAGGGCACGGCACCAGGTTCAGTACTCTCACTGGTGCCAAGTGGGGTGGTGCCGGCGAAGACTGAGGGACCTCTTGAGGGGACCATTCATGGGGGTAGTACCGGAAAGGCGATGGTGCCGAAAGCTGGCACTGTGGCTGTTTGGAGCCCCTTGAACCCCTTCCCCTGGGCTGGAACAGGGGAAAGCATCTTGGGACCCTCGGGGTGGCACCGGGAACAGCAGGGTGATATGGTGCCAAGGGGACGGCTCCACGATAACAGGACTCAAAATGGGGTCTGGTGTTCCTGGGCCTGGGGCCGGTGGCGGAGAAGGTGAACGGTGCCAAAAGGAAGGCAGGTTTCCCTCTTCTAGGTGGCATCAGAGATGGAGGTATAGGCAACAAGAGGATCTCCCTCACTGCCTCCTCTGCCTCTGGGGTTGTCGGGATCAGTACCGATCCCGACTGGTCCTGAGGGGAGCCCCGTGTTGAAGAGACGGGGCTATGTTGGCGCCGCAGTACTGAGATTGGTACTGAGCTGGTCCTGCATCACTTATCAGCATGATGCCTGGCGGGCTCCAGCGCCGAACTGGCATACAGTGCTGCAGGAGACCCCAAAGCCTCAGGGGAGGAGTGCCAGGCCTGCTCGGAGGCCAGGGTATAGTGCCTTTGCTCCCTGTTCTTGATTGTCCTTGGAGGTCCACCATTGGGAACGTGCTGCTACAGGTCACCAGGGCCATCAACAGGATCCTGCTGCCACAGATGGTCACTCAAGGGGAGCTGCAGGACACCATTCCTGGCATGGCCATCCTGGGATTTCCCAATTGTGCTGTCATACTGGATGTGACGCACATCCCTGTGAGAGCCCTGGAGCACTGAGCTGCTGAGTACCGGACTTGGAAGGGGTACTACTCAGTAATCCAGCAGGCCCTTGTGGACCACCAGGGCACCTTTCAAAACTGTTATGTGGGATGGCCAGGGAGGGCCCATGATGCCAGGGTCCTCCATAATTCTGCCTTTTCCCAGGGCATGGCGGTGGGTACCTTCTTCCCTCCCCATAACATCAATGTTGGGGGAGTAGAGGTGCCCGTCCTCATTGTCGCCGACGTAGCCTATCCCCTTCGCCCATGGCTCATGCGCCTGTACACAGGGCCCCTCGATCCCCGCCGGCAGCTTTTCAACAGGCGTGTGAGCTGCTGCTACCAGGTGGTTGCACGGGCATTTGGCCAGCTGAAGGCACGATGGAGGTGCCTCCATATGCGCCTCCACCTTGTGGAGGAGACAGTCACGGAAGTCATCACTGCGTGTGTGGCCCTGCATAACTTCTGTGAACTGCGGGGTGAGACTGTTGCTGCTGCCTGAGAAGCTGAAGCACAACTCCTCGGCAGTCACTATGAGCAACCCATACCTGTGTCTCCACAGGAGTGGGCGTCACAGAGGCTGTCACAGTTTGTGATGCACTGATGAACGTTTTTTCACAGAGGAACTCTGAGGGCCAGGCCTGCCCTGCCCTGCCCCACGCCGCCCTCTCCCCCTTTCTTCCACAGCCAGCCCCCACCCATCCACCCGCACTGTGAACCACACCCAATAAAAACACTGACATTTATTAATATGTGTCTTAAACTGTTTATTGAGCATACCATGGGGGTTGGGGCAGGGAAGGGATGGGGAGGGTTAGGGGATGTGGAAATTTTGGGGGAGACTGGGGGAGGGCCTGCAACTTGGAGTGGGGAGATTGCAGAGGAGGTTGGGAAGTCTGGGTGGGAGGGAAGTCCTTAGGCGGGGCCTGTGTGGGGGTCCGGGGGAGGTGGCATCCCACACCTCTGCCCACAGCCACCCCAGGTCCGGGGCCGCATCCCAGGAAGGGCATGAGGAGGACATCCAGCAGCTGCTGGAGGAGTCATGTGCTCCACCAGGTGCTGGACACTGGTAGCCAGGTCCTCCACTGCAGTGGTCAGGCGCTTGCTCAGGAGCTCCATGGCTGAGGCCTACCGCTCGAGTGCAGCAACCACACGGTCATCCGTGGTTGCCACCTGTTGCAGCAGGCAGAGGACAGCGTCCTGGTGACTGGCCTGTCGTCGCCTCCATGCCTGGGTGGATGCCTCAGCTTGGTGGCCAAGTTTGTCCAGGCTCTTGAGGATTTCCCCCCACGTCCGGTGGCCCCTCCTCATCATCATCATCAGTCTCGGGGTGCTTGGTGGGCTTGGTGCAGCTGCACGGCGGGTGGCTGGGCGAACTGCTGGAGGGAAGCACAAAACAAGGTTTGCCCCTGCTGCCTGCTTGCCTTGCCTGTGTGCAGCCCGTCTGTAGCACACTCGTCTGCCCTGACTGTCAGCAGAAATCTGGATCTGGGTCCTGTGGGACATTGCCCTGGAGGCACACATGGCCTAGTGGTGCCCACAATGGTGAGCTGGACTCACCTAAGACTTGGTCTGGGGAGTCTCCCAAGGCCACTTGCCAGTGGTGTGGCCTGCATGCTCTCCACCCCGCCCAAGATGCAGCTGCATCTTTTACACTCATCCCCTGTTAACTAACCCCAGGCACGCAGGGGTCTGTGACCCTGGTGCCACATGTCTCTTGGGTACCCGTGCCCATGGGAGGGCCTCTGCACCCTCCAGCCCTGTGCCCTCCGTGTCCCAGTGCTGTACCCCCTTGCTGCCCGTGACCTGGACTGACCCAGCCCTGCCTGCTTGTATGGGTGAGGAAGACTCACCAACAGGGGCTCCAGATGTCTGCCTGGATGTCCCCTCGTCTGTCTCGGAGTCCCCAGGGGTCGGCACATCACCAGGCCCCCCCTGTTCTTCCTTTGCAGTCTTTTCCTCTGGGAAGGGGAAGAGCTCCGGAGTCCCCAGCACAGCCTCTGGTGGGGGTGGTGCTATGGGAGGAGGCTGGCCGATGTTGACGGACGTGTCTGATTCATTGTCCCCTCCCTCTGGGGCTGAGGATGTGCTCAGGCACTGGCCACTGTTAATGGCCCGAGCTGGCAGGTGACTGGGCTCAGCCCCCAGGAAGGCATGCAGCTCGTCATAGAAAGGGCAGGTAGCACTGCTACCTGCCACCTGGAGGTCGTGTGCCTCCCTGGTGTGGGCATTGTCGTGCCGCAGGACCTTGATTTTGGAGACACCTGCTTGGTGGTATGTTCGTGGTCCTGGGCAGACAGCGCCACAGCTATGTCTGCATATATGGCCTGGTTCCAATGGCTGGCCTGGAACCAGGTGAGGATGTTCTCCTTCCTCCATGTACTGAGGAGGCACTGGACCTCCTCCGTGGTACAGACAGGGGCACGCCGTCTCCCCTCAGGGCCACCAGACCCACATGCTGCCATGCCTGCTGAAGGCTGTCAGCAGGCTGCCTGGCACGGGTGGGGGATGGCACTTCCTCTTTCCTGTGGGTGCTGTGTCCCAACGGCGTTATTTCGAAATGACCATTTTGAAATAACAGCCATTTCAAAATACAGTGGGTTTAAGTTGGTTTGAAATGACAGCTCTTATTTTGAAACAATGGAACTCGTCGTTTCAAAATAAGAATACGTTGTGTGGACCAAATCTCTTTTGTTTTGAAACAACCACTGTTATTTCCAGGGGCGTCACTGGCACTGGGCATGCCGGGGCACATGCCCCGGATCCCAATGCCAGTGTCCCAGATCTCTGGCCCAATCGGGCCAGGGATCTGGGGACCAATCCCTGGCAGGCCACCCATGGTGGCCCCATCCGCAGCTGGGGATCTGGCGCTGGCTGGTCGCCCAGCAGGCCCCACCCCCTGGCCAGGGATAGGCCAGGTGGGGCCATGCCACTACGGGCAGCTAGTCCGCGGCCGGCGAGGCCCCCAGATCCCCGGCTGGGGACGGGGTCACCGGCGGCCAGGCCCCAGATCCCCAGCTGGGGATCTGGGGCCCGGCCGGCCGCAGCCGCGCAGCCCTGTCCCCGGCCAGGGGGCATGGCCTGCAGGCCGGGGGCGGGGTCTGGGCCTGTGCCCCGGGTTCCGGGCGTTGCTAGCGACACCCCTGGTTATTTCAAAATAACAGAGATGTGTGGACATAGCCAAGGAGTCTGGTGGTGTTTAGTGAAGTGGGATTCCCTCCTATGAAAGCTCATTCAATAAATAAATTTGTTAACCTTTAAAATTGCCACCAGACTCCTTGTTTATTATAATGTTTGGGTTTTGTAACTATTAATATCTACATCCAGTCAGAATTTAAGTGTGTCATTTTTTTAGAAAAAAAGTAGATCAGTACATGTTGTGTATTTGTGTGTCTCACCTAATTGAAAGGTTTGTTGTAGCAAACTAGATCAGTTGTTTCCATAGCAATAGAGTTTGACTATTAGGGAGTTAGTTCAGTCAGTTTGGTCTGGTTCTTAGAGTTTTCTAATAAATCCACTATAAATATGAATACCTTTCACTCTTTGTGTTCCAGATATCTTCTTGGTTACAAACATTCACCATAACAGATGATGAGTGCAGGATGCAAGTGGCTATTGTGGCAACAAAGAAAAAGTAGGAGTCAGTGTAAGAAACAGAAACATTTTTACTCTTTGTTGGAGAGGACTGGATTGTTGGCTGGGCTCTTTACACTGACAGTTCTAACTGAAACTGAAACAGGCGCCACTTGTTCTGACGGAGGCAGCAGAAACTGGAGAAACAAAAACAGGCTAGTAAAAGGAATCACCACTAATTATGTGTGAATGACCCCAACACACATGAATAAAACACACTAAGGGTCAAAGCAATAAAAAAAATAATTAGAAAGACGGAGAGAGAGAAGAAAAGAAGGGAGCAAAGCAATGATTACTTTTACAGGACCTCTGGCATCTTTTGATGACACTCAGGAGCAATGTCATGCATACACTGAGCATTTTCAGATTTTCATTAAAAAAATGATGTAGCAGAAGTAAAGAAAGTGTCAATTTTCCTAAGTGCTGTAGCAGCAAAAACCTACACCTCACTGTGCAGTTTAATACAGTGTGATAAATCAGAAACAAAATCTTATGGCAGGGGTAGACAACCCCTAGTACTTGTGCCAACGGTGGCACCTGAGCCCATTCAGAATGGCATGCAGTATGCTCTGCCAAGAATGGTGCTGGGGATTGTGTCCTCCCCCCCCGCAGCTGAGCAACGCCGGTGCATCCAAGTGACGTCATCTGGGGAGCGCAATGGCACTGTCCCCTTTTGGCGTCCCTCAAATGCCGGCGCCCCGCTGCACCACAGGGTGTGCTTACCACCTAGTGCTTGCCCTGCGCTCTGTGGTACCACAGAGGGTATGTCTACACAGCACTTTTATTTTGAAATAACACTCGGTATTTCGAAATCAAAGAAATTTGGTCTACATGACGTTTTCTTATTTAGAAAGGACAGATCCCTTCCTTTCGAAATAAGAAACATTGTTTCAAAAAAGTTAAACCCCGATTGTTTCAAAACAGCCGTTATTTCAAAATGGTTATTTTGAAATAACGGCCGTTTCGATAGCGGGGTTTCCCTTATTTCGAAATAAGTCATTTTGAAATAAGGGCTTTATTTCAAAATAAGTCATTTCGAAATGACTTATTTCGAAATAAAACTTTGTGTGTAGACATAGCCAGAAATTTCCCCTCCTGCCATCAAAAGTCACTCTGGACAGCTTCTTTTGGTTGCAGCTGGGACACAGGGGATCCCCCCATGACTGTGCCTCCATGTGACATAGAAAAAGCTGCCAAGTGTGGCTCCTCTCTGTAGTGTGGTTCTCCCCAAAGGAGCCACTCCAGGCAGATTCTTTCTGCAGCATGGCTGGGAACCACTGAAAGGAGATGCTTCTTTTTGTGGCATGCCTGGGGACCCCTGTCCCTGAGCACACTGCCAAGATGAGTCACTCTGAGAGACTTCATTCTACGGCATGCCTGGGAAGCACTCCCACTCCAGCCGCAACTACTGCTGAATTTTCAGGCAGCCACCACATTTTTTGCAGTGGAGGGGGCTGCTGGCACCAGTTGAGGGTTGGAGAGGAAGGACCAGCACAGGGGTCGGCAAAGATTGCTGACCTCAACTTACAAGTACATACGTTGTTTCACCTGGAGAGAAGTGATAATGAACAATGCAGACTGTTAATTACATTCAGCGCCATAACTAGTCATTTCAGTTTCTGGGGTGCATTCTGCTCAGAATGCACCCCTTACAATGAGTGGCTCCTGAAGTGAGTGGCACAGAAGGTACTTTTTGATACAGTCGCTTAATGGAGCTGCTCTGGGGTGCCCAGAGCAAAACCCCATTCGCTGCACCATAGTTATGGACATGGTTACATTAAAGACCCTAATACTACAATTAGGATGGGGAATCAGTGGTTAAAGTAGACCAGAATGCACCAGAACACTGGTCTGCAGCCCACAAATTTGAAGGGTCAGCGTTCAGAGGCCCTTAAAAATATGAAAAGCAGGTGGAATTAGGGTAACCAAGTGTCTGGCAAAAGGAGGACAAGTCCTCCTTTTTACCTTCATGTCCTCTGTCCTCCAGGCATTCTAAAAATAGGTGATTTTGTCTTCCTTTTTACTAAGGAGGAGTAGAATGTTGAAGAAAAGCCCTGTAACAGCCAAGTTCCTGAGCACAGCAGATGGATCTTCCCCCAGTGGCTGGGTATTGGAGCGGTGAACTCAGAGGTGGTCACATGCACACACAGCCCAATTGCAGCTCTGCACAAACCACTCCTCACTAAGCAGTTGGGAATCCCCTGACTGTGTTTAGCTGGCCCATGCCTTCCAGCAGCATCTTGATTAGCTCAGTAGGTAGTGATGGTGCCTCTTAATCTCAGGAGCATAGTTTTATGATCCATGTTAGACATTTTAAATTTTTGGCTTGTTGCTCCCTACGAAAGGGCTAAATCGGGAGAAAAAAATAGGGACACTAATAAAATGCAGGAAAATAAAGTACACCTAAATAAAATTATTAACAGAGTCCAATTAAGTGAAACAAATAAAGGGGCACATTTGAATTGGATAGAAACAATTTAGGAATTTTTTTTTTAACTGTAAAATGGGCTGCTGTGGAAAATGAAAAATGAGAAGTGAATTAACTGCCTTTTTTGCTTTTTTTTCAGGTGCTTTTCAAGTTTATATTTGCAAACTTAGGTTTTTAACATTTTTAGTGTTATAAACATTAATGAAAGGGTCATGAAAATCATTTAATAAGAAATCAAGTTTTGGGTAAAAGAAAGCATTTTAGTAATATTTTTTATTTTAAAATAATTTAAAGACACATGGCATTGCATAGTTTTAACACTGCATTCAGTAATCATTACCCATTTTCTATGACACAATATGATGATGACAGTTATGTCAATACTACATTTTCTCCATGTCCTCCAAAGTTCTCCTTTTCATACTTCCCTGTCCTCCTTTCCATGCTTTGGGATCAGGTTCCACTCTGCCCTGGGAACTGGAGCCAGCCTGGGCTGCTCCTTCCCAGAGAAACAGCCTCAGGCTGAGCCAGTCAGGAGCTATCTCCCAGGCCCTAGTGCTGTGAGGGTTCCCTCTGTGTGTGTTGGGCTGCCTGGCTTACCTGGAAACAAAATACTTCCAGCATTAGAAGCCAGGAGGGAGCATCGAGCTATAGCACAGCACTGGACCCGCTGCAGGAGGACAGAAAGTGAAGGAAACTCTGTGGATCTGATCCAGGGGACCCCTCAAATCCTCACCCACACCCGTGCCATGGGTTGTGAAGGGCTGGCCCCTTCCCTGCCCTCCTCTCCCCTCCTCAGGCAAGTGGGGTATGAGGCTACCCAGCTCCAGCCAGGGGCTGGGGTCCCAGCTGCAGCAGGGGACAGTAAGTGAAGGGTATGGGGGTGCTGGGCCAGGCCAGCCCTTCAAGGGGGTATGGGGAAAGAGGGAGCAGAGTGTGAGACCAGGATGAGGATGAGGATGGGGGGGGGGGGCGGAGGGTGCAGCATGTGAGGCTGAGCTGGGGGTAGGAGGCAGTGGGACTAATGTTTGAGCCCAGGATCAGGGACAGGGGGCAGTGGAGACATCGTGTGAGGCTGGGATCAAAGTCAGGGAGGTGCAGAGGGGTGGAGGGGGCAGTATCTGAAGCAAGGATTGGGGCTAGTATTTTTATGGAGTGATGACTGATGCATGTGGCACTGAGAAGTGGTTGTAAATGCCTACCTGGGCTGGGGACCATACATGCATGAAAGGATCCTGGACAATATGGGAAGGGGGCCTGGAGATTGGTAAGGTTCTGGGGCCTGTCAAATTATACTTAAACTCTTGCAAGGAATGGGGCAGAGAGCAGAGTCCTTACAGATAAGCAGAGTGTGTGCCAGAAAGTCTAGGGAACAGTTGGTTACTCTCCAGTAACCATCCTTCTTCAACATGGGCTACTCACATACATTCAGTTATAGGTGTATACGTGCACAGCAGCTTGGAAAGTCTTCAGCATTAGCCTATCACATCAGGGCACATGGCCAACGCCCCCTCCACACCATGACCGCGGCTATACAGGTGACTGTGATCCTGACCCTCCCAGTCCCATAGACCTTTCCCAATTCCATTAGCAGGGATGGTGGGAAAGACCTGAATGTATGTGAGTAACCAACCGTTCTCCTTCTGCTCACATCATTCAGTTACAGGTGACTGCTAGCCATACCCGTGTCTGGTGGGAGGAGTTACAGTCTACGCACACTGAGTACAGCTCTGCCCAAAGCGGCATCGTCTCTAGGCTGTTGGACAATGGCATAGTATGTTGTAAAGGTATGTATCAATGACCACGTAGCAGTCCTACAGATCTCTTGGATTGGGACCTTGGCGAGGAAGGCCGTGGAAGACGCCTGAGCTCTGGTAGAGCGGGCTCTCGCAGTCTCTGGGAGAGGCGTATTTGACCTTCCGTAGCAGTCTTTGATGCATTTTACAATCCATTTGGAGATGCACTGAGAGGATACTGGGGAGCCTCTCATGTGTTCGGTGACTGCCACGAACAGCTGGGAGGTCTTGCGGAAAGATCATGTGGGCTCAATATAAATTAGGAGCACTCTCCTCACATCCAGGGTGTGCCACCGTATTTGGTTTTCTGTAACCTGGGGTCGGGATAGAAAACCAGCAGGCAAATTTCTTGATTCATGTAGAAGGGAGTGGCCACCTTGGGCAGGAAGGAAGGATGGTGGCAGAGAACCACCTTATCTGGAAAGAATGTCATATATGGGGGTTTGGAGGAAAGGAGTTGCAACTCCGAAACCCTTCTGGCTGAGGTGATCGCTACCAGGAAAGCCACCTTCCAGGGTAACACTAGCAGAGTAGCTGAATCCAAGGGTTCATAGGGCGGCTCTGTCAAAGCCTGTAGTACAATCTTCAGATCCCACTGAGGGGTGGGCTTACGAGGAAGGGGAAAAAGATTTTCCACCCCCTTCGGGAACCTGTGAGAGATGGGGTGTGAAAAAATTGGAACACCATTAATCCTTTGGTGGAAGGCCGAAATTGCCACTAAATGGACTCTTAGTGAGGACAGGGATGGGCTGCTTTCTCTTAGGTCTAAGGCTATGTCCACACGCAAAGGCTTATTTTGAAATGAGTCATTTCGAAAGGACTTATTTTGAACTAAAAAATTTTTAGTTTGAAATAAGGTAAAACCTGAAAGCGAAATAGCAGGTTCTATGTGTGGACCTGCTATTTTGCTTCAGGACAGGGTCACCCTGGGACGTGTGGCAACATGGCCCCTTGCAGGCCATGTTCCCACCAGCCAGGGCGGAGGGGGGG
>ML683195.1:110567-162670 GCA_007922195.1 Podocnemis expansa | reverse complement strand
GCAGGGGAAGCCCCCCCACACCCGTCAGGGGTCGGGGGCAGGAGGAGCCCCCCTGTGCCTGGCTGGAGCAGCAGGGGGCAAGGAAATCCCTGGGGCGGGGCTTCCCGGGCCCAGCCTTCCCTCTCCTGTCACTTGTTTCAAAATAGCATGTCACACTGGACATGCTATTTCGATTCCCTCCTTTTCCCTTATTTCAAAAACACTTTTTTGTTATTTCAAAATAAGGTGTTTTGAAATAAGGCTTTATGTCAAAACATGGCTGTTTCGAAACAGCTTGTTTCGAAACAAGCACTTGTGTGTGAACATAGCCTAACAGATTTAGTTTTTTTAATTTAATTAATTTTTAATTTAATTAATTTTTTGCACTCAGCCCCTTTGGGTCCCAGAGTTCACACAGGGCTTTCATACACTCTGACAACTAACAATCAGGTTTCTTAAAGGGTAACAATAGAATAATATTTACTGGCAGTCACCTGTGCATCTTGTATGACTTTTGACTGGTTAAAGCTGCATGGACCAGTTTATTGTTTCAGATTTCTGATGCTAGTTTCTCTTTCATTCTAGTTTTAATCCTCAAAAGCACTGACCCATAACTTAGCTTCCAGGCAAATAGTGCAGCCTAGCTGATACTTCTTATTATGGGTTATTTTGAAACCTGGTTCACTTATCGGTCCATCTTGCCCTTAGCAGGGAGATGATTCTGGAAAAGCAAGCTTGACTGGTTTCCTAAGAATGAGAATAATGTTACCTCTAACTGAACTATGGACAATAACCTGGATGGTCAAACAAAAGTATTTTTGTTTCAGTAAAGCAAAGGCCCTCCCCCTGCTTCTGTAGAGGCAGAGAGGTGCAATAGGACCTCACTCAGAGGGCAGCCTTTGTGGAATCCATATTCCTTCAATATACCTGAACAGCCTGTCCCAGGGCCTTGGGCTGAGTCCAGTGGATAGGGACCACTTGGGTTCCCTTACTGCTAACACCCAGACTTAAATCAATAGACGATATTCGGCAGTGAGGAAGGTGATTGCGAATGGTCAGTATGGATTCAGTGTTAAGTCATGCCTCATCAACTTGATAGCCTTCTATGGTGAGATGACTGGCTCTGTGGGTATGGAGTAAGTGGTGGATATCTTAAATCTTGATTTTAGCAAAGCTTGGATACACTCTCCCCCAGTATTCATACCCACAAATTAAAGAAGTAGGGGTTGGATGAATGGACTATAAGGTAGATCGAAAAGCTAACCAAGTCATCAGGCTCAATGGGTAGTGATCAATGGCTCAACGTGTAGTTGACAAATGATAATGAGCAGAGTGCCCCAGGGGTTGCTCTTGGGGCCAGTTTTGTTCAACATCTTCATTCATGATCTGGTGGATGAGGTGAGCTGTACCCTCAGCAGGTTTGCAGATGACATGAAGCTGGGAGGAGTGGTAGAAAGACTGGATGGTAGAGATAGGGTACAGAGTGACCTAGACAATCTGGAGGTTTGGACCAAAAGAAGTCTGATGAATTGCAGAGCCCTCCACCAAGGACAGAAGAATCCCATGTGCTGCTACGGACTGGGTTCCGATGGGCCAGGCAGCAGTTTTGCTGAAAAGGACCTGGGGTTATAGTGGACAAGGAGCTGAATCTGAATCAACAGTTTGTCATTGTCACTGTGAAGGCTCACAATATATTAGACTGCATTACTGTTAAAATACATGTAACCCTTCTGCTGGGGTGAGATGACAGAAGAAGGGCTGGGTTCTATATCTAGGGTTTTCCAAGTAATGTTACAGCACCAGCTGGCTTGAGTCCCCACCCAGTTTTCTGGGAAATCATGTACCATTCCCTGGGCCCCCTGAAGGCGTAAGACTTCCCCACTTGCAAGCATGAGCCTGAGTGTGATATACAGAACTTTTAATAGTTGAAAAAATGTATGTAGTAACTCAATAGCAGAAATCAGCACTGATCTGGAGAAACAGCACTGAATAAGGTTCCTAACATAATCCCACACAGCATAACATAACTGTAGACATGGTCTCCATTCACCCCACCGGGAGGGCATCTTGGTGGGCAATGTGGGGAGTTTGTTGCTCAAGTAAGTCCTATGCGTTCCCCCCTTCCCTGGAGCGGAGGGGCAAAATAGTTCGCTTTACCCCCAGGAGGGGGTGCACCCAGTAGTCCCGGGGCCAGGCACGACAGTTCTTGCCAGGGCCCCGAGCCCTTACTAGGGTGATGAGTCACTGAGTCTGCTGATTGTTAGGGGTTTGCTGAGGTTGGGACGAGTTGGGTTGACAAGGGAGAGGGGCAAGGAGGAGGGGGGACACAGGCCCGCCCTGCTCCACTGTGTCCCAGCCCAGGGCCCTAACAGTGGCCGGACCTTCCGGTGGCGGGGTCAGCGGGGTTCCAACCGCAACATGCTGATCCCGGTACAGGGTAAACTTCCCCTGGGCTACTGCCCTCCCTCTTTCGCCTCAGTACCTGATCGCTGCTTTCCTCGGCATCCTCGGGGTATTCACTGAGGGGCACAGCGTAGAGACCTTCCCAGGCATCAGGGGTGGCAGATCTGGGAGTGCGTACATGATGGCCATCTCCTTCGGGGCGGTTCCGACGGTCCCCCTTGGTCGGGGGCAAGGGGCAGCTCCCCCCTGCAGGGAGGGTGGCATCAGGGGGCACCAGGGGCAGCTCCTCCAGGTCCTCTCCGACAGGTGGGGGGGCCTGCCCGTGGTCTTCTGGATTGTCACAGTCGGCGGAGGGGCTCCACAGTTCGGGTGGCCACAGCTTGTCCCACTCTCGGGGCGGGGCTCCTTCCGGTGGGGTACCTGCCATGGGAGGCCCGAGCCAGCCATCCCGGTAGAAGGCTGGAGGCCCGACCCAGTCCTCCTTGGTGGGCGTAAGGGCCGCAGCTGAGGAGCCTGGCTGGAGCCATCCTTCTCCTCCGGCCGCCAGGGCTGAACTGAGCTGCTCTGCCTGCCTCTTATACTTCCTGCCCCGCCCCTTCCCCTCCTGCCTGATTGGCCAGTTTGTGGGGGCAGCCATTTTGGCTCCTGCGGTGGCAGCTATCTTGGCTCCTCCTTACAATAACATATAAATCCAGTAGCACAATCAGCACTGATCTGGAGAGCCAGTGCAAAATGGGGTTCCCCAACAAACCACAGAGTATACAGGGACTGTCTTTCATGCCAGCTGCCTCTGCCATTTGGTCATTCGCACTCCACTCTGACCATCCACTGGCTCTACCCTTTGGTCACTGGCATTTTACTCTTGCCATTTGCTGGCTTCACTTACTATCTACCAGCTCTGCCCACTGGTCACTCACACTCCACCTGCTCCTCCTCTTCAGTGATTCAGCTCAGAAAGAGGATTTTCTTCTCTTAGGCTACGTTCACACACACAGTGCTTATTTCAAAACAAGACGTTTCAAAACAAGCTGTTTCAAAATAAAGGGTTATTTCAAAACACCTAATTTCAAAAGACAAAAAAAGTGTCTTTGAAATAAGGGAGTGAAATAGCATGTCCACAGTGTGGACATGCTATTTCGCTTGGAGAGGGGACTGCAAGCACCCATGGGGTGAAGCGCAGCCGGGCACCTCACCCCTCAGGTGCCTGCAGCCAGGGCCGTCCCTAGGGAGGTGTGGGGTCCTGGGCAAATCGCTGTCTGCGGGGCCTCCACCCACCCCAGCACTGGGTGACGGGGCCGGCCAGCCCAGGGGAGTGTCTGACAAGACACATCATTCCCTAACCCCTCCAGGTTCCTGTTGCTGAATATCAGGAGCCAAGAAGCTCCACAAATAGGAGAAGGAGGGAGGGTGATGGATCATACTGTCCCTGGGACTTCCAGCCCTGCCCCTCCCATGAACTTTGCTGCGATGCTTGCCTTCCCCACTATCTTCTGAGTGGCAGCATGAGAGTGGGGAGCAGGGGAGGGTAGAGTGGGGTATCAGGAGAGTAAGAGAAGTGCAGCTGGGTGGCAGGTACCAAGGAAGGCAGCACAGCATCTGCACTTTCCCATGTTGTTCCTGCCCTAGGCCAAATGCCTGGACATGCTGCAGGGCAAAAAATTTAAAAAGGCTCTGGCCTGGTCCCAGCTTACAGGTGCATGCAAATCAGGTGGGGGAAGTTAGGTAACCCATGAGGCAAACAAGTCCATTTTACTCAGGATGGGAAAAGCAAGGAGGATCCACCCAGAAAGAAAAAGAATAAACTACAAGATGAAAGTCATGTCTGATCACCAGCCATTTACAATGATCATACAGGAGCTCTGAGGAAGCAAGACACAGGCAGTTCCATAGATTTACTTGGGCGTCAGCAAATATAAAAGATGGGTAAAAAGATGAAAACTTACCCAGTATGTGGTTGAAAGAGCGGGAAACACTAATTGTCACCTACTCACCCTGGGATGGATAGGGGGAATTCAAACATCAAGAGATTAATTTTAAAACACAGTATAATCTTGCCCCCCCCCCCCGGATTTATCTTTGCCATTCTTGTGATTTTTGATCTCTTGAAACTGGCAATACTGTATAAATTAATCCCATATACTTCACTCAAGGAATTCCTTTCCCTAACTGTATTCTTCCTGCTAGTGTAGCAGGCTTCTGTAGCCACAATGTAGGGACACAGAGATAAAATTAATTGAATGTACCTTTTAAAACATCTGTTAGGCAACACTGTCTGTTCTTTAACATCAAAACTGAAATAACTAACTCAGTTTAATAGACATTGTAAACAATGTCCAACAAAGTTTGATGTTGTAAATTTAGAAATCTATTTTGTATCCTTGATAAAACTTCTTTTAGGTGTGTACGCTGGAATTTCATTTAAATGTGTGAACAAGATGTGTGAATGAAGGGTGTGTGTGATGGAATCAGTTACTACCAGCCTGTCCTGATGAACTACAAGTACTACCTTAGTGGCTAAGTGATGCAAAGAAGTCCCACAAAAGGGAGGGTCCACCCAGAAAGAAAACACAAAGCAAAAGTCATGTCTGTAAATGGCTGGTGATCAATGATCACACAGGACCCCTGGTCCAGCCTGCCCTCCAGCCTCACCATCTGGCCTGAGGAGGATGGGGGTACAGTCCTTGGCCTTGTCTGCCTGCCATCCTCTCGCCTGGCCACCAACCCAGCATGACGCGGGACCCAGAAGGGCATGCGTGATGGTGTGCACCCTGGGTTATGATCTACATGATTTTCCTGTTCACTTATACACTGGAATTGTATGATTTGCTGCCAATTGCACCATGCAATGTGTCTGTGTGGATGCTAATAACCTATTCTACATGATTTCTATGATGATATGTTTCCTAAAACTTCATATGTGTGAACAAACATGTAACATGCTTTCTGTGGCTCAGGGATAAAGAAAGAGAGAGAGGTCTCTCCCAGCAGTGTCAGACAGAGACAAAGGTATGCTAATGGAGGTGTCTGTGAAGAGATAAAAGAATCACCTTAGCCCTGAGAGGGAGGTGCTGAGGGACTGAGACAAGCATCTGATGAAGTGGGATTTTCTCCCATGAAAGCTCATGTGAAAAATAAATCTTTTAGTCTTTAAGTGCCACACGACTCCTTGGTTTTTTGTTTTTTTTTTTTTTTTGTGCTGGACTAGACTAACACAGCTATCCCTTTGGAAATTGAGACCTGGAAGTCTTAAAAGGTTTTTTGAGCTGGGACTCTCCATCTTGAAACAACTCCAAGCAGGATATGGGCCCTGCCTGGCCTCAGGTAGAGGCCGGCTGTGCAAACATCTAACCGCCAAACACCTTGAGCATAAACTTGTTTGGACTATGAGGTTAGTTTAAGTAGAAGTATTAGGTTAGTACGCATATTTACCTTTTATTTTCTTGTGGTCTGTCCTGAACTATTTATACTGTGATTCTGCCATGCTTGGCTGTATTCTCACTTAGAATTATAATCTGATCAATAAACTAGTAGTTGTTTTCCCTAAAGCTATGTGATCTTTAGAAGGTGTGAGTGAAGGAGGCTGGGCACAATCCTTTTCTTTGTTAAATGGAGGGGCTTGAGTGTGTGGTGGTTGGGAGTGGTTCCCAATCTCTGTAGACATGGGCTCCTGGTGTAGTAACAGGGGCTGGGGGTGCTTGCTGGGGGACCCTCCCTCCAGTAGCCAGAGGCATACACCCCCTGCCTGGGACCGACGGTACGCAAGAGGCTGGAGTGGACTGACTCAGGAGTGAGTGATCACTTGGCGAAGCGAGATGAATCAGGGTTCAGGAGTGGGAATCGGGAGGTCACAGCAGCACACTGAATGGGATCTGGGGAGCGGTCTGTCACAAAATGATCCCTGACCTACCCGCCCCCCACTAGCCCAATGTGAATCAGGGCCCAGGGGGTGTCTTGGATCCCCAGCACCCTTGTCCCCCTCCAGCCTCAGGCTCAGGGTCCCACCAGACTCCCCCCAGTACTTACCTGGCTGTGTGTTCCCGGGGCTGGTGCTGGCAGCGTCTGCTGAAGGAGGAAAGGGTTAAACCTCCCTCCCCTCCAGCTAACCGCTGGATCCAGGGGAGGGGCAGCAGGTTACTCTTGGGCAGAGCAGCCTCTGAGTGAGTCTGAGTCTGCCAGCCAAAAACATTCAGGGCTCACTGTAGGAGAGGTGGGGCTCGAGCCGGTTCCTGCCATGGGGGGGGGGGGTAAAGGCCCTGCAGGGCCCCCAAAAGTGCATGGCCCACATCAGATGTCCCCTTTGACCTACCCTAAGGACGGCTCTGCCTGCAGCCATCTGCAGCCACCCGCAGGGTGAGGCGTGGCTGTGCTTCACCCCGCGGGTGCCTGCAGCCCCCCTCTGTTGGCCAGGGGACACCCCTCAGCACCCTGGCCAGGGTGCTGAGGGTTCCCTGGCTGGGGTGTTGAGGGGGTAGCCCTTCCTCCCAGAGTGCTTAGCACCCTGGGAGGAAGGTCAAATGTTGTTTCAGATCACTTTGTAGGAATCAGTGTGTAGGAATCATTGGTTCCATGTCTAGCAGGCAACCAGTCACGAGTGGTGTGCCCCAGGGGTCAGTCCTGGGGCAGGTTCTGTTCAACATTTTCATCAATGATCTGGATGATGGAATAGACTGCACTCTCAGTAAGTTTGCAGATGACACCAAGCTGGGGGAAACAGTAGACACGTTGGAGGGCAAGGACAGGATTCAGGGAGACCTAGATAAATTGGAACAGTGGGCCAATAGAAATCTTATGAGGTTCAATAAGGACAAGTGTAAAATCCTGCACTTGGGACGGAAAAACCCCATGCACTGCTACAGGCTGGGAAACATTCAGCTAAGTAGCAGCAGTGTAGAAAAGGACCTGGGGGTCATGGTGGATGGGAAGCTGGATATGAGTCAGCAGTGTGCTCTTGCAGCCAAAAAGGCCAATGGCATACTGGGCTGCATCAAAAGAAGTATTACCAGCAGATCAAGGGATGTGATCCTTCCCCTCTATTCTGCACTGGTGAGGCCACATCTAGAATACTGTGTTCATTTTTGGGCTCCCCACTACAAAAAGGACAGGGACATGCTAGAGAGAGTTCAGAGGAGAGCAACCAAAATGATTAAAGGGCTGGAGCACAAGCCCTCTGAGGAAAGACTGAAAGCATTAGGCTTATTTAGTCTGCAGAAGAGAAGATTGAGGGGGGATTTGATAGCAACCTTCAGCTACTTGAAGGGATGCTCTAAGGAAGATGGAGCTCGCCTGTCCTCGGAGGACAGAATGAGGACCAATGGTCTCAAGTTGCAGTTAGGGAGGTCGAGGCTGGATATTAGAAAAAACTTTTTTACTAGGAGAGTGGTGAAGTATTGGAATGAGCTGCTGAGGGAGGTGGTGGAGTCTCCATCTCTGGAGGTGTTTAAGGCCCAGCTGGACAAAACCATGATTGGGATGGTTTAGTGGGAGTGGTCCTGCCTCTGGCCGGGGTTTGGACTAGATGACCTATGAGGTCCCTTCCAACCCTAGGATTCTATGATTCTATGAAGCATGTTCGCACAGGGATGTTTCGAAAGGAAATGGGGTTTAAGCCATTTCGAAACAAGGGGTTTCCTTGTTTTGAAATGGCCCTGTGTCGTGTGAACATGGCATTTCTTATTTCGAAACAACCTCTGTTGTTTTGAAATAAGGAGCCTGTGTGAACACACCCTTAGTGATTTCAGCTCAGAGAGAGGGCTTGCCTCTCTCACTAGTTTCAGCTCTTAAACCTCAAGTAGCTACAAACAGCTTCTTCCATTAAAATAACAAAGAAAGGCCTCATAAGAAGTCCAGCCAAATCTATCATTTGACAATGGGACCAGGGAGGTGAGGCAATAACTCAGAGCATAGCTCTAAAAGTAGCTATGCAACTCCCCCCCCCCATCCCTGTCTTGACCTTTTCAAGCTGATATAGGCAGTGGCCTGTCTTAAAAGTTTCTTTTTTTGCTAAAGGGAGCTTTTACCCTTTAACTAACTTAACAGATTTTGAACAATCAAGAAAGTAACATATCACAAAAGATAGTATTTCATGTTTCCCTTCATAGAATTACAGATATTGGCAGATTTGTGATCAAATAAACTCAAATACCACTACCCACATTGCCCTGCACCCATAGTTTGATTATGCTAATACATTCCTTGTGCTCTTGCAAACACAAAATCCATGCAGATTAGTTGCCCCCCTTCAGAAGCTGTTAGGCATAGCTCCTAAGCCTGCCTTACATACAGATATTTAGGTCTGTCTGTAAAGGCCTTGCAGGGCCATGCGTGGGGGCGGAGAGGGGCAATCACCCCTGGCTCCATGGTTCCATGGGCCTGCTCTGTCCTGCCATGAGTAGGGCAGTGCAGGGTCCACATCACTGCTCCTCCTGCTCATGCTGTCTTCCATCTCTTCCCTGCTGCCTTTTGCCTCGGCTTTGGGCTGGCTCATGGGAACAGCCGGCTTAGGGACGGAGTGGGCCTGTCCAGGGCCAGACTCTGCTCTCCTGGCCCTGGGCTGGCTGTCCTGCTCTGGTGGCTGGGCAGGCTGGTCTGGAGGTGGAGTGAGAGAGTAGAGCCCAGCCTCTGGATTGACATGCTCTTCCCTCAGGGGCAGTGTGGTTGGCGCAGGAGAGGAGTAGCACTAAGCATCCCTCAGGGATGGCCTTCAGGCTTATGATCCTATGATTTTTAAGTATGTTTTTATCACCTTGCTAATTACTGGGGTATCAAGCATAGAATCATAACCAGAGGGCTACCTGTCTATGGGCCTTCTCTCACAAGGCCTCCAAATGTCATTGTATTTTGGCTAAGCACAACCATAATGGGGGAAGCATGTGTTTACAGCCACCCATAGGCAGGTAATGGGATCCAGTGAGATGACAACACCTGAGTCAGCATAAAGCAACTAAACAGATTTTATTGATGCACTCAACATAGCAAAGCACCAGAGGAGAGCTATTTTCTGGGAGATGGGAGGCCCCATGGACCAGGAAACTCCAACTCAAAGTGTCTGCTTCAGACCTCAATAGACTCTCACCCTCTCTTTCCAACCCTCCTCATAGTTATACTCCTTCCTTGGTCAAGCAAAATAAAAACATGTTTTGGGAAACAAGGTAAAATAAGCACATTACAGCCAAGCCTTGCAAAGCAGCAAAACACCTTATCTCAGGCCCTAGCCAGTTCCCACAGGAGACTGGCTCCAGCTGGTGCTTTGGGCATGAAGCCCAGCATTAGTTCATGGTTGGGTCACTCACGGGGATGGGTGCAAGCACCATGCTACCTGTCCATCACAAAATCTTCTGCTTGAGTCCTACAACACATACCAAACAAATTACATTACAACAAGGTGGTACCAAGCTGTTTAAAAGGTGATCTAGGGACAAAGAAAAGATCCTAAATATCTAAAGAAACATTTTGACAACATTGTTCCATTTTTAAACAATGATCAACAGTTGTGTTTGCATAGTCTATACTGTACTTTGTATTGTTTGGTCATTATGATGTCCCTTTTACCTGATAATATTTCTCAGAGTCTTTGATTGTTTCTGTCTGTTGTGTAACTAAATGTGATCAGTTAAAGTAGAGGGTATGAGTGGTTAAAGAATTAGGTTGCAATATACCAGAAATGGTCAAAGAATTATCCTGTAATATTTTAAAGAAAATGATTGGTTTAGATACACTGTAAAAACTGAGGTTGAACAGGAAGGGGAAAGCAGGAAAAGTACTGCTGTGAAGAAATGGGATAATTGCTAGATAACCCCTAGTATTGCCTTCTTCTGGACTCTAGACTCCTGCTTTCGTCAATGAACAAAGAACTGAGGAGGGGGTCTCAACAGTTAATAGGAGCATGGCCAGCAGATTGAGGGAAATGATAAGTCCTCTCTATTTGGCATCTGACAGATGCATTTGCCAGAGCAGCAAGAGGATTGGCACCTAGGGCCAAAGGACTGAAGACAGGGGATGAAGAACTAAAGTAGCCTGTTGGCTTTGAGCCTGGCCAAGGGGGAGCAGTGGAGGCGACTACCTTCTGACATCTCCTTACTGGAGAGTTGGAGACAAGGAAAAGTGAGAGGGCTGGGGTGGGGACAGGGTGGTGTGGGAATACTCCACTGGCAAGGCAGTTCCTAGGACAGAGGTTGTGGGAGTCTTACTGGAAAGAGTGAGCTTGCACACCAGAAGGAAAGGCTGGGGCAGCTGTCCTGGCAGAAGGAAAGAAGAGGACAGATGAGGAGGCTCCAAGTGACTGAAGACACTAGAATTGGTGAAATCAAGGACTGTATGCACTGGGTGATGTGGACTGTGTTTGGGAACTGCTCTTGCGGACCATTTGCACAAAGTTTTTGCAATAGAGTGGCCTCAGGAGGGGTAGCATAAGAATGTGAAGTGAAGTCCTTTGGGTAACCACAGGGGTAGTTGAGGTGCATGGCTGCTTGTAAGGCTGCCCCAAGTGCACAATGGGAAATCTGGGAGGAGGCCACTTGTTTACATTTACTCTTCTGGCAGGTATGCTGACTTACAAGAAATCATGGGCAAGGTATTGGCAAGTTATCAAAACAAGTTTTGCTCATAAATAGGCAGGCAGAGTCACTTCTGTCGGTGAGAAAAGAGAGGAGCAAGTACGGAGCAAAGCAAAGAGGTGAAAAGTGTTGGTGCTACAAGGTACAGTTTTGGCTTTTGGAGCATCAGATGGTATCAGGTAGAGCACAAAGGGGACATCTGGGTCTAAAAATAGGTTCTAAGTCAGAAATGATAATGGCAGCAAAACTGGTATGAGAACAGGTAGGCAGTCACAGGGGACAGCGAGACTATGCTCAAGAACTGACTGTTAGAAGATTGTACTGTATTCTCATCTAGTCTAATAGATGGTGTTGGTAGCGATGCCTACAGCTAAGGGTATCTAACATTTCCATTACAAATGAGAGGTCCTGGAGCACCTTAAAGACTAACAAATTTATTCATTGCATGAGCTTTCATTGGAGAAAATCCCACTTCATCAGATGCTTTTCTCCCATGAAAGCTCATGTGATAAATCAGTTTGTTAGTCTTTAGAAGTGCCACAGGACTCCTTGATTGTTTTGCTGAGCTAGACTAACCTGGCTGCCCCTATGGAACTAAGCTTTCATGGACTCCAACCCACTTTGTCAGATGCATGCATTTCCATTACAAGTGCCCTGATTGGAGTTGTTTATAACTTTGCCAAACCTTAACAGTTTGGACTCAAAATTTCCATACTGAGCATCAGTTCTGTATTGGACTCTGTTTTCGGGTTTCAGCTCAAACAGTACAGCACTTGGTAGCTCATTTGGTTCCAAATGTGGATGGAGAGTGAGAGTGACTGTTGCTCAGCGGCAAATCAAGAACTTTTGGTATTGGGGGGCACAGAGGGAGCACATTGAATTTCAGGGGAGGCAAGCACTCATCCTAAACGTCTTTTCTCTGAAATAAGTCCTACTGATTTAGATGAAGTTAAGTGATGAAGTTTGCTCTTTATTCTGCAAGTAAGCATTAACAACCAAATTCAAATTATAACAAGAAAAACAGCTTCCAAACAACATTTTATGTACAAATAAAGCAGAACAGAAGATTGGTTATGGGTTTCTTTGAAATACAGTTGCTTACTTTTGAGCTTGTGCTAGCACAGACTCATCCAGGAATACACTTGGGGTTTGTCTGCAGACTCCAGGGAAACAATGAAGCACAAGAAAGCTCAAACTTTGTGGACAATGGAAGTGGTTTCTGTGAAAGCAGGAGCTTGCTGCGATAGCAACTGTGTGCTCAGGAGGCCACAGGCTAGGGAAAGAAAAAGTATCTATGTGGAAGACAGGTCTAGAGGTTGGGCACTTCTCATGCTTAACAGCTAAAAGGTGGACAGCTGAACTGCATGGGCTTTGTATTTGCATGAGTACAATTGTGTATTAGCATAATCTCACTGTGGCATGATGGTAAATTGTATGTGGGCTGATTTGATCACAAATCTTTCAATACCACTAGTTTAACTGAAGAGGGAAATGAAATACTGTATTGTCTTTTCATGACATGCTCCCTTTTGATTGTATAAACTCTGTTTAGCCTACTGGATGGAGAAGTCACCATTAGCAGCACAAAACTTGGAAGAATGAGTGACTGTTTTTCAGTCCTGTAAGTTTGGAGAGAAGGGGGTGGGGGATAGCTTTAGGTATGCAAAGCACAATGTTAGAGACTATGTCTCACTACCTGCCTGTTGTTAAAAGACAGACTTGATGGCTCCTTGTGGAGTCTTCTTTTTTATTTTGATCAGAGGAGCAGCCTCTGGTGTCTTGAAGTATAGAGCTGAAATCACTGATTTATTCTCCCCAGGACTTGAAATTAGAGGGGATATTGGGGGTGTTCACTAAATTGCTGTAACAGTATGATTAGCTGACAAGTGGGTGGGTGTTAGAAAAATCCCTGCTGAAGGCTGAAATTCTCTGTGAGGGCTGAAATCACTGATGAGTGATTAGCAGGTGCTGTCAGGAGCCAGTGGAGGGAGGGTTGTGTGAATGGATCTAGAGGTGGCAGAAGGTAACTGGAAGGGAGTGCTGAGGGCTGCCCTACTGTTTTGAGGTGGATGCTAAGGCTATGTTGGCAGCTATGATAGTCAGCATGAGGGTGATGGAGAAGTGAAGGACATTGTTGACATACACTGGGGTTGTGTGAGTGCTATACTGGGTTTTGTGGGAATCCTGTCCTGCAATGATTCTCCAAACCAGTGCTGTTTTTCATGTTGCCTCTATGCATTCTTTTATGCTACCATTAAAATTTCTGTGTACTCCACTCAGACTCATGCTTGCGAGTGGGGAAGCATTAACCCCCCTAGGGAAACTGGGTAGGCACTCAAGCCGGTTGGTGTTGCAATGTTGTTTGGAAACCACTAGATAGAGAATACAGCCCTTGCTGCTGCCATTTCAGTCTCACAGAAGGGTTACATTTTGGAGGCTTGTCTGGGATCCCAGGAGCTCAGTGAAGCAAAGGCAGGAAGGAAGCTGGGGCAGGACTGGGGCCATTATGGGGGCAGATGCTGGGCATGGGGAAGGTTCAGGAACAGACTGGGGTGGATCAGGCGCAGCATGGGGAGATGAAAGTGTCAGGGACAGGCTGCATGGGGCAAAGGTACCTGAGATCATGGGGCAGGTTGGCAGGGCTAAGGAGGGGAACAAGCAGCAGTGAGAGAGCCAGGGTGGGGTGGGATCGTCTGCCCACACACCAGCTGTCAACGCTCAAACTGGAGGCCTGGGGTTGGGGCAGGTTAGCAGGGCTGAGACAGGGGAGTGAGTGGGAGCACTTAGAGGATGGTGGTGGGTTTTGGACACAGCCTGGGGGGGGGGAATACTGGGGGGGGGGCGGGGCTGAGGGTCAGGCCAGGAGGGAAAATGCAATTTCAGGAGCAGCATGGGCCAGATAAACATAAGAGGGTGTCTCAGGAGCCAGTTGACAATCCCAAGTGCTGGAATCCAGAGAGGTGAGAGAAGGATTTAGCAGGCTAGGAGAGGAGGTAACAGTAGTAAAGACCCACATAGCTCTCATCAAATTTGACAGCTGCTTTAATCTCTGCCTTTGATATTAATTAAATATTAATTTAATATTAATTTGATATTAATTTGATATTAATTTGATATTAAGATGGATGGCCATTTTGATATCAATTTGATATTAAGATTGGTGGCCATTTTTATATCAATTTAATATCAGAATTGTTCAGTGTGTTTTTGTCCTTGTGTAGTGCTTGTGCTGGACACGAGTCAGGATTTAGCCCCCGGGCCAAGAGAGAGTGTGAGAGATGGTGGAAAGAGGAGCAAAGCTGGAGAGAGAGTCTGCAGAGGAGATGTTAACAGGTCGGCAGCTGGAAGGGAACTGAGAGCCGTTCTGGGGGCGGTGCGCCATAGGCTCAAACTCCTCCTCTTCACTGAGCCAGTCAGGAGACAGCTAAAAAAAGACAGCCTTTTTTTTAAAAACGGAGGCTAAGTTTGATGGAACTGTAAAGACGATTCGGCTGAAATCAAGGAGTGTGCAAAAAGGTATTCCATAAGCTGCTAGAGAAAAGCAAAGGCTAGGTGTGGGGAAGAAAATGGAAAAGTAAAAAAAAAATAAGGTGTAGCTTGGTGCAGCTGCTAGACCCTAGGGAAGCAGAAGCTAGAAGAGAGGACTCTCTGGGGGGAGAGAGGAAAAAGGCAAAAAAAGTAAGACAAAAAAAAAAAGACAAAAAACCTGTCCTGATTGTACAAAGCAAAGTGTGTCAGACAAAAACCAAATAGAAGCTACAGAGGAAGAGGCAAGCAACACATGGTAGGGACAGGCCAGCAAGGAGAGAACCCCAGCTGCAAAGTTTTTTTAAAAAAGAAGGAAAACACCCCAAAATAGTTTTGATTGGGCTAGCTGTGGGGAAGAAAGCAGAAAGGAAAAGTGAAAAAAATAAGGTGTAGCTTGGTGCAGCTGTTAGAGCCTAGGGGGCTTCTGCTGCTAGGGAGAAGCAAAGGCTAGCTGGGGAAGGAGAGGAAAATGGAAAAGTGAATATATATATGTGTAGCTGTGAGAGGGCTAGCTTGGTGCAGCTGCTAAGAGCCTAGAGAAGCAAAGGCTAGACGAGAGGACTCTGGGGGGAGAGAGGAAAAAGACAAAAAAGTGAGAAAAAAGCTGTCCATATTGTACATAGCAAAGTCCATCAGACAAAAATCAACCAGAGGCTCCAGTGAAGAAGACACACCCTGTAAAAGAGCTTAGCTGGGGAAAGAGAGGAAAATGGAAAAGTGAAAAAAAAATATACATATATATGTGTGTGTGTGTTTGCATGTAGCTGTGAGAGGGCTAGCTTGGTGCAGCCACTAGGGCCTAGGGAAGCAGAGGCTAGAAGAGAGCACTCTCTGGGGGGGAAGAGGAAAAAGGCAAAAAAAGTAAGAAAAAAGACAAAAAAGTTGTTCTGACTGTACAAAGCAAAGTCTGTCAGACAAAAACCAACTAGAGGCGAGAGAGCAGAAAAAGGGGGCTTCTGCTGCTAGGGAGAAGCAAAGGCTAGCTGGGGAAAGAGAAGAAAATGGAAAAGTGAATATATATATATATGTGTAGCTGTGAGAAGACTAGCTTGGTGCAGCTGCTAGAGCCTAGAGAAGCAAAGGCTAGAAGAGAGGACTAGCTGGGAGAAGAGGGAAAAGGAAAAAAATAGGTATCAGCAAAGCCTGCCAGTCAAAGCTACTGAAGAGGAGAAGAGGGGTTAGTTAGACTAAATCCAAGCAGAGGTGTTGGAGAGAGGAAAGTTTTAAGGCAGAGAAAGAGTTAAAGCAGGCTGCCCCATCCAGCAGAAACAGTGCCTGCTTCAGAGTCCTTTAAAAAAAAAATTAAAAAAACACCTAGGTTGATCTAAAGAAGGGTCTGCCAGCTTAAAAACAATTAGAGGACAGAGAGAAGACCCTCTTACCCAGTGGCAATAATAATAAAGAAGGCAACTCTGATATAAAGAACAGTCTGCTACTTTAAATCCAAGTTGTAAGCGGCAGGGACAGACAGGCAGAGAGAGAAAGAGAGAAGCAGCTCATCAGCCCCCCAGCTGCTGCTGTGCCCCAGAAACTGGTTAACTTCTTTTGGACCTGATGAGGAGTGTCTCCCTTGCTAACAGCACTGGGTCTGTGTAAATTTCATCAAGCAACAAACACACAGGCATGCTTAGTCATTTCTAAATTTCTAACTATGACCAGTTTCAAGTTTGCACTCAGTCTCAAAGATATACCAAATATCCAAACTAACATCTCGCAACAGGGTTCAGTTCCCCAACTCTCACTCCATGTGGCCTCAGATCTATCTGAGTCCATGAAGAGACTACAAGGTATTTCCAAAACACCTAGGTGTAAGGGCGGTCTGCTTCCCATTGCAGTCACAGCCTCCTGCTCTGTAGATTCAGATGCTCAGTCTTCCCTTTGATCCTGAGCCATTAAGTGTTTGCTCACAAAGTTAGCATCATGAAGACAAGCAGGTTTTAACCTCCTTGTTTTCCCATTTTACTGATCAAATATAGCCATTTGGTTCCAGGACTGTTTAAGCATCTCTGTGATTTTCACTCCACCTGGAACCTTTTTCGAGATATCTTTCTAAAACCAAGTCAGTGAATTCACTCACATTTCAAAAACTCTGACAGTTATAAACAGAACCAAACCTCTCAGCATACAGACTGCTGCTTGGGGCTGCAGAAAGGGATTCATCCTCATTTAATCCAGACAGTTTACCTCCACAGCCTCCAACTAGGGGAGGCTGCTTGCAAAGCCCAACAGGAGTCTTTACTCCTTTAGGAGCCGTCTCCAAACACCAAATCATTCTCCACAGAAAGTGTGCCCTTCCTCTGACCAGAGAAGGATTTCTGTAAAGAAATGCCGCCTTGACCACCACCACCAGACCATTCCTGGTTTTTTAGATAAGTTCAGAATTGACTTGGAGAGAACTGGTAAACCACAGAGCCTGCTCCTCCGGCAAAAGACTGGAAACAGAATCTCCCCCAGCAGACAAACCGCTCTGCTCAACATTCAAACAGCATTGTCCCAGCACACCTGGCTGTTTACAGACAAACTTTTGGGAGAGAGAGGTGGCTTTTTTTAATAGGCAAAGTATCATTCATTATCCAGTTTGGAGGCAGTTTTTCCTTTAGCAGACACACTACACAGACAAGCTCCACAATCCCAAGCTAGAGACGTTTTCTTCCCTGTCACAGCATTTCTGGTTAAACACACAGACAACTTAGAATCCTGCATCCCCACTTCATCAATTTCCCTGTTGATTTCAGGTAACACAGAAGATTTACATTTATAGTCTTTTTGTAGCTGAGTTAAGACATGGGGTTAGTTTGATAACCCTTAAGCTTTGGAAACATATAAAGAAGGAGCAGCTTGATATATCTGCTATATTGTCGAGAAGCAAAGGCTAGAAAAAAATGACCAAAAACTAGGTGGTAAGAGAGAAAAATGAAAATTAAGGGGCTATTTTGCTACATCTGCTAAGTTAAATCCAAGCAGAGGCGTTGAAGAGAGTAAAAAGTTTTAAAGGCAGAGAAAGAGTTAAAGCAGACTGACAGACTGGGTCTGCGTTTACTGGCTGGCAGAAACAGAGCCTGCCACAGAGTCCTTTTTTAAAATTAAATTGAAAACACCTAGGTTGATCTAAAGAAGGATCTGCCAGCTTAAAAACAGTTAGAAGACAGAGGAAGAAAACCTCTTACCCAGTGGAAATAATAATTAAAGAAAGATGAATTTGATATAAAGAAGGATCTGCTAGTTTAAATCCAAGCAGCCTGACAGGCAGAGAAAGTTATGCAGCAGGGACAGACAGGCAGAGAGAAACAAAGTCTGCTAGGTGCAGACAGCACCCCATCTCTACCTCAAGAAGAGAGAGACACTCACCAGCCAGTCATCCTCCTGCTGGGCAATAGGGAAGAGAAGCAAACAGACCCTCTGGGCTGAGGCTGATTTATAGATCAGCCAGAATGCCAACCCCCCACCCAAGCATGTTCCCTGTAACTTCTTTTAAAAGAAATTGCTTCTTGTTGGATACCACCACTTTAACTCATTCAAAAAAAAAGGTTTCAGCTACACTTTTGTTACCTCTGAGTCCCCTTGATGCTTCCTGGGTTCAATTCCCAGGGGGGTTGGACTCAATCTCATGAGGTCCCTTCCAGCCCTATGATTTGATTTGATATAAGAGAGAGCCTTAGCTGAGAAAACTGATGGGTGCTATGAAAGTGTAGTGTGGAAAATCCCTTTTGAACAATATAACAGGTCATGACCACTTTGAGAAAGAAATTGTTTTTTGGAGGTGTGTGGTATTTTAGCATTTTTCTGTTCCTTAGGATCCTAGCACCAGCAAAAAACAAGGAATGACAATCAGTCCCCCACATGTTATATATACATCCTAAAAAAAGAGAGAGGGGCTTGTAACTTTTGCCCTGTTAATGAACAATGGGTATTCAAGCGGTGGCTGGTAACCTTTTTACTTTTGTATCCGAGAAAGATAGCCCTGGCTATCACAGAACAAATTAAAAAATTCATTTTGAGCTTACAGGGAAAGAAATCCCCTATCTAATTCTTTTACTGTCCAGGAGGCCGCCCTGAGTCAGCCTACGCCCTGGACCCCTCAAGAGATAAGGTATAACATTGAAAAAACATGTTTTCTTTCAGTGACAATCAGCCCACCACATGTTGAACCACCCATCCTGAAAAAGAGAGGGTCTTGTAGCTTTTTTCAATATTAGTGAATAAAGGGTATTCAATTGCTGGCTTGTTTTTACTTTCGTATCCAAGAAAGACAGCCCTGGTTATCATAGAACAAATTAAAAAATTCATTTTGAGCTTACAGGGAAACAAACCCCATATTTAACTCTTTTACTATCCACAAGACATCTTGTTTAGTATTTCACATACCAAAACCATCTTAAATCACCCTAAACCCTGACCCCAGCAAGAAATAAGGAAAATCAAATTAAAAATTATGTTTTCTCTATCTCTTCTAACAGTTTTTAAATGGGTCCCAGGATCAGAAGGCCCATGTGACAGTTACCCTACAATATGTTGAATACACATCCAGAAAGCCACCATCCTAAAAACAGAGGATTTTAGCTTTCTAAATATTATTTCCAATGGGCCCATCATGAGAAGGCCTGTACGACCCTTATACTTATATATACGGTATATTAAGACCTTTTAGGTTATTTTTTCCCTTTATAGGTTGTATTAAATAAAGTTTAACAGGCAAACCAACGCCCCCAAGAAAAACAAGACGCAAACAAGAAAAAAGACAAAGGACCCCTTCTAACTCTTTTGAAGAGGGTCCTGGATAAGAAGGTACAGTGTGGCAGTCATCCCTTACCCTGAAATATGTGCTTGCACACACAAGAGGAAAGTATATGTTTATATCAAAGTATTTAAAGACATAAAAACGGCATGATTCTTTAAAGTTTTAGATTTACAAGTGACACCTCTTTGTCTTAGGAAACAGACATCCCACACTCCATGGCCTTAAAAGCCCGTGAAGTAAACACCCCACCTCCTTGTTATTTCAAGCCGCTTAGTAGGACAAAAATCAAAACTTAGTGGCTTTGTACCAATATCAAATACATTTTAACACAGTTTATGTCTGAATGTGCAGCAACAAGCGCATGTTTAACTTTTAATAATGTAAGCCTAAGGAGCTGCTAATCGCCTTAACTTGGACAGTTACACAAATATTTGGTATGATGCAAACATTTTAAAAGAAGAAACTCTGCAGCCAGGTGCAAATGCCCAAAGGAACAAAAGAAGAAAAAGCAGGGTTAAAAATGGGCCATTTATAAAGGTGATAAGAAAATCTTTCAGACTTTTCTTTAGCTCACTTGAAACAGCAAGTTTTTGCAGTGAAACCACAATGATTGTACAGATAAAAGGTGTTTAAACAGTTTTAATGTAACTCAAGATTCCTAGCAGTCTGCCTATGGCCTGCACAAGCATCTTAACTGCGAGTGTGCTATGGGGGAAACCTGCAGCCCTTTCGACAGCCACCACCCCCAACCCCTCACTTTCCCATAAAAACACAGTTCACACAGGCCTTTCAACGAAAACACACAATTTTATTTTGCTTTTACAATGCCCCAAAACATACTCTAACTTTCAGTGTTTTTTCTCAGCAGCTTTTTGTAATTTATTGAACTAAGAAGACGTTCATTTCTCATTAAACATTCATCCTTTGGTTTGATTATTTCATTTAACACGCTATACGGGTCCTCGGCCTCCGTCACTTTGTCCACTAGCACTACTCCTAGAGCTAGATGTTCCTGGGTTAAATGGAGGCACTGCAGCGCGTATCCCAATGTGACAATGACATTTAACACGCTCTCCATACACCCACGGCCGCTAATGTCTTTAATTTGACCGTTCACGTCGTCTTCAGACCAATACAAACAGTCGTGACTCCGCTGCCCAGGGGCATCTATGACACACCCCGCACAATCCTCAAATTGTTTCTGTCTCAGACAGTGCTTGATGATACCGTGACACAGCCACTCGTACGATAGCTTGCATGATGTTTTTACGGTTGTGGATTCGCACAGGCTCTATCCTAAATTTCTCCCTCAGTGTTAGATAGTAGAAGCTCATAGAATAAGAGTCCCCTGTTCTTTCAGTGTCCCGTTGAACAGCTGGTTTTAGGGGAGGACAAAAACAGATTGGGCCCAATCTCTTTCCCTCTTCAGAGCCGTCAGTGTCCGGAATCTCCAAGTCCTCTGAAGAACCATCACTCAGCTGCTGAAAACAACATATGGTAAGACATTTTTGTATTTATTTTTCATGATGTGATTTTAACACCTTTTACCTTGCACGTCAAGAGACCCCCACAGATTTAATAAAGGGGAAAAAAACCCAAAAACCAAAAAAACCCAGAACATGTCGTCTCATCCAAAATTTCCTAGCTAAAAATGAAGGCCCTAGTGGTGAAAGATAAAAAATAAAATACAAACATGATCAGGGCAAGTCTGAGCATACAAATGACCCCTGAACAGTTATGTTTAAAATTTTTTTTCAACTAAACAATAAAGCACTAACTAACCACACAGCACCCTATCCTTGAAGCAGAAGATCCTCCATATTTAGGGTGGTCTTTTGAAACGTATCATCTCTGAGTATCGCGCAGCCGCTGCGTGGAAGAGGAAGGACTGCTTAAACGAGGCAGTTGATGAAAGATAGCGGCTCCTAGAAGTTCCTGGTCAACATCAGCGGTCAAGCTGCTCATGAAGAGGCTTTATACGGGTGCCTTTGTGGGGGGCTGAAGAAGCAATCGCTCCGTTAACAGATGGGGTGATTGAGATGGGCCATGGGATCCAGGAAGCGGGGATAACTGACGCTATGGAGGACAAACACAAGGCCAGATCACAGAGTCTGGCTTTCTTTGAGACACCGGCCCCAGACCAATACGAACAAACCAATTC
Source organism: Podocnemis expansa (assembly GCA_007922195.1). NCBI lineage: Eukaryota > Metazoa > Chordata > Testudines > Podocnemididae > Podocnemis > Podocnemis expansa. The sequence continues at coordinate 141,309 of ML683195.1, read as the reverse complement.
AAACAAAGGGATGTCTGAAGATATGGCACAGGTACATAGTGCGTATGAATGGGGTTCTGTGTGGGGAGCCCCAGTAGCTAGGAAATTTTGGATGAGACGATATGTTCTGGGTTTTTTTGGTTTTTGTTTTTTACATGTGTGAAAGAGATTGTGAACAGCACGGAAAGCAGCCAACTGGCCAGGACTCCTCTGGACAAAGAAATGGATCATGTCCAGCCTTCTTCACTCTCACTCTCTAAAGATCACACAGCTTTAGATAAATCAACCACTAGCTTATTGAGCAGATTATAATTCTAAGTGAGAATATGGCCAATCATGGCAGAATCACAATATAAATGAGTCAGGAGAGACCACAAGGAAATAAAAGGTAAAACATGCATGCTATCCTAATATCTCCATAGGCCAAGTTTATTCTCATAGGCTGTGTTCACACACAGGGGGTTATTTCGATACGGTTGTTTTGAAACAACTTGTATCGAAATAACACCTTATTTCGAAATAACTTAATTCAAATTAACAGTTTGTTAATTCGAATTAAGGAAAAAAGCTCAAAGCGCAATAGCAGGTTCAGGCAACAGTTATTTCGAAACAAGTCACTGTTGTTTCGAAACAACATGTTCACACAGCGTTGTTTTGAAACAACCGTTCCGAAACAACGTTGTTTTGCCCACAGACTAGGTTTAACTTCTTTCGAAACAACCGTGCGTCATGTGAACAGCCGAAACCTTATTTCGAAACAACCTCTGTTGTTTCGAAATAAGGAGGCTGTGTGAACACAGCCATAGTCTTTGGCTGTCAGATGTTTACGAAGCCAGTCTCTGCCTGAGGCCAGGCAGGGCCCAGATCTTGCTTGGTGTTGTTTCAAGATGGAGAATCTCAGGCCAAAAGCCCCCAAAATCTTTCAAGTTTCTCCCTTGCTTTCCCATTCTTCTCAGCCCTCCCTTTCCAGGTGGAGGTGATCCCTTTGTCCGAGTCTGAGCCAACTCAATCGACTCTATCTTTGCTGCCTCCTCCAGGCGCTAGCTTGCTCAATGATGCTGGGAGAGAGCTCTGGCTGTCTCCCACACCCCTAAACCATACTACCAGGGCCATCCCGGGGGAGGAGGGGGGAGTGTGGGGCTCTGGGTCAATTGGCCAGTACAGGGCCCCCCATACCTTCCCTGTATTGGGGGAAAAAAGTGGGGGCTGACTCAGGGGCTGGGCTCCCCGTCTCCCGGCCATCCCCACACCCAGAGCAGAACAGCCAGCCCAAGGGAGGAGTGAGAGACCTAAGCCTGGCCTCTGGGCTGGCCTGCTGTGCCCCTGGGATGGCTGTTCCCTGTCTTGGGGGTGGGGTGAGCTGGCCAAAAGTGGAGGCCAGGTTGCATGCCCCCATACACCCCCCATTGCCTTCAGCTCTGTGTTGAAGGCAGTGAGGTGGGCAGTGGTACAGGCTCCATGCGGCCCTGTAAAGCAGGACAGTGTGGGGCCCATGGTACCACCAGGCCTGGGACAATCACCCCTCTCATCACCCCACTCCTCCCCCCAGACAGCCCTGCATGCTACACAGCTGTACACATGCATTGGGCTGCAGGAAACATATCATAATGATCATGTAGAATAGGCTATGGACATCCAAAAAGAAACCTTGCATGGTGTAATTGGCATAAACACAAAATCCCAGTATATAAGCAAACAGAAAAATCATAGAGATCATAACCCAGGGAGCACAAATGTGCATCCTGTGTCATTTTCTCTTTGTTTTAAAAACATTAGAACAGGGGTTGGCAACAATGGTAGCAAGAGATGCTGAACTGAGGAGGGGAAGTGCAAGTTTTACATGTGTGAAAGAGATTGTGAACAGCAGCGAAAGCAGCCAACTGGCCAGGACTCCTCTGGACAGTGACCCCTAGCAGTTCTTTTCTGGGGCTCCTCATCTGTCAGCTGCAAATCCTCGTTTGCTGGGGAGCTGGAGCTCCCGTAGGAGCCACAGCTCTCCCAGTTTGTTAGAGAGTCTAATGTTGACTCTCTAATTAATAAATCCTACTTTAATTCAAACTAGGGATATGTTCACACACACAGTCCTTGTTTTGAAACAAGATGTTTTGAAACAAGCCATTTTGAAATAAAGGGTTGTTTTGAAACACCTTATTTTGAAAGACAAAAAAAGTGTCTTTGAAATAAGGGAGCAAAATAGCATGTCCACAGTGTGGACATGCTATCTCGCTTGGGGAGGAGAGCCCCTCTGCCGGCCAGGGGACACCTCTCAGCACCCTGGCCGGGGTGCTGAGAGGGTAGCCCTTCCTCCCAGGGTGCTTAGCACCCTGGGAGGGAGGTCAAATGTTGTTTCGGAACACTTTGTTCCAAAACAACATGTTCGCACAGGGTTGTTTCGAAACCACTGGTTTCGAAACAACCTTGTTTAGAAAGGAAATGGAGTTTAAGCCGTTTCAAAAGAACGGCTCCCATTTCGAAACAAGGGGTTTCCTTGTTTCGAAATGGCCGTACATCATGTAAACATGGCATTTCTTATTTCGAAACAACCTCTGTTGTTTCGAAATAAGAATGCTGTGTGAACACACCCTAGGAGTCTAGTGAAGACTCTAGTTTGAATTAATAACTTCAATTTTAAATCAAAGTAGTTATTTCAAATTAATTAATTCAAAATAACTGTCTAAGTGTAGACATAGCCAGAGGCCCATTATAGCATTGTTAGGGGCTGTGTCTCGAAGCTGCTTCCTTGTCCCTGATTTATGAATGGGCTATCAATTATCAGTGTCCCCAGACAACAGTCATGTCTGATAAGGCAAATTATAGCTTTACTTTATGAGTTAGAAGAAAGTGCAAATTGCATTGAAATTCCACACCTTAACTAAATGAAATTCTGGAAACTCTCATTAAAGTCCAAAGGAGTAGAGATGTTAGTCTAGTCAAGCAAAACAAATAAGGAGTCTGGTGTCACTTTTAAAGACCAAGAAATTTGTTAGTCTTTCAAGTGCCACCAGACTCCTTGTTTGTTCTCCATTAAGATCATAGGATCATAGGGATGTAAAGGACCACCTGAGGTCCTCTAGTCCAACTCCCTGCTAAAACCCACTAAATCATCCCAAACAAAACAAGGAGTCGTGTGGCACTTTAAGACTAACAGATTTATTTTTCGCATCCAACTGGGCCTTAAATGTTTCCAAAGATGGAGATTCCTCCACCTCCCTAGGTAACCCATTCCAATGCTTCAGCACCCTCCTAGTGAGAAAGTTTTTCCTAACATCCAACCTTGACTACCCCAGCTGGAGTTTGGAGCCAATGCTCCTTGTTCTGTTCTCTGTTACTATTGAGAACAGCTGAGCTTCCTCATCTTTGGAGCACCCCTTCAAGTAGTTGAAGGTTGCTATCAAATCCCCCATCAGTCTTCTCTTCTGAAGACTAAATAAGCCTAGTTCAATCAGTCTCTCCTCATCAGTCAGGTGCCCCAATCCCATAATCATTTTTGTTCATAGAATCATAGAATCCTAGGGTTGGAAGGCACCTCATAGGTCATCTAGTCCAACCCCCTGCCAGAGGCCGGACCACTCCCACTAAACCATCCCAGTCATGGTTTTGTCCAGCCGGGCCTTAAACACCTCCAAAGATGGAGACTCCACCACCTCCCTCGGCAGCTCATTCCAATGCTTCACCACTTGCCTAGTAAAAAAGTTTTTTCTAATATCCAGCCTCGACCTCCCTAACTGCAACTTGAGACCATTGCTCCTTGTTCTGTCCTCTGTTACCACCAAGAACAGTCGAGCTCCATCTTCCTTAGAGCATCCCTTCAAGTAGTTGAAGGTTGCTATCAAATCCCCCCTCAATCTTCTCTTCTGCAGACTAAATAAGCCTAATGCTTTCAGTCTTTCCTCATAGGGCATGTGCTCCAGCCCTTTAATCATTTTGGTTGCCCTCCTCTGAACTCTCTCTAGCATGTCCCTGTCCTTTTTGTAGTGGGGAGCCCAAAACTGAACACAGTATTCTAGATGTGGCCTCACCAGTGCAGAATAGAGGGGAATGATCACATCCCTTGATCTGCTGGTAATACTTCTTTTGATGCAGCCCAGTATGCCATTGGCCCTTTTGGCAGCAAGAGCACACTGCTGACTCGTATCTAGCTTCCCATCCACCATGACCCCCAGGTCCTTTTCTACACTGCTGCTACTTAGCTGAATGTTTCCCAGCCTGTAGCAGTGCATGGGGTTTTTCTGTCCCACATGAAGGATTTTACACTTCTCCTTATTGAACTTCATAAGATTTCTATTGGCCCACTGTTCCAATTTATCTAGGTCTCCCTGAATCCTGTCCTTGCCCTCCAACATGCCTACTGGTCCCCCCAGCTTGGTGTCATCCGCAAACTTACTGAGAGTGCAATCTATTCCATCATCCAGATCATTGATGAAAATGTTGAACAGAAGCGGCCCCAGGACCGACCCCTGGGGCACACCACTCGTGACTGGTTGCCAGCTAGACATGGAACCATTGATTCCTACATGCTGAAACCGTTGATCTAGCCAGTTCTCTATACACCTTATAGTCCACCTATCCAACCCCTACTTCCTTAATTTGCCAATGAGAATGCTGTGGAGAACTGTATCAAAAGCCTTGCTAAAATCAAGGTATATGACATCAACGGTTCTTCCTGCATCCAGAAAACCAGTCATCTGATCATAGAAGGAAATCAGATTGGTCAGACATGATTTACCCTTGGTAAATCCATGCTGACTGTTCCTGATCACTTTATTTTCTTCTAAGTGTTTGAGGATGCATTCTTTAAGAATCTGCTCCATAATTTTGCCAGGGATTGAGGTGAGGCTGACTGGTCTATAATTCCCCGGATCCTCCTTTTTCCCTTTCTTGAAAATAGGCACTACATTTGCTTTTTTCCAGTCCTCTGGCACCTCCCCTGTTCTCCATGAGTTTTGAAAGATAACGGCCAGCGGTGCTGCTGTCTCATCGGCCAATTCCCTCAGCACCCTCGGATGCAGTTCATTCGGCCCCATGGACTTGTGCACATCCAGCTTCTTTAAGCAGTCCCTAACCTGTCCTTCCATCACCAAGGGCCTCTCTTCTCTCCAATCTACCATACCTCTGGTAGTGGGCTGGGAGCTGATCCTGCCTGTAAAAACTGAAGCAAAAATAGCATTGAGCACTTCAGCTTTTTCTTCATCCTCTGTCACGAGGATGCCTGCCCCATTCAGCAAGGGACCTACACCATCCCTGATCCTCTTCTTGTTATTAACATACTTGTAGAACCCCTTCTTGTTATCCTTTACATCCCTCACTAGCCGCAGCTCCATTTGTCCTTTGGCCTTTCTGATTTTATCCCTGCAGTCCCTAGCAGTATCTTTATATGCCTCCTTAGTCATCTGACCAAGCTTCCACTTCCTGTAAGCTTCCTTTTTATGTTTAAGCTCAGAGCAGAGTTCTTGGCTAAGCCATTCTGAGCTTAAACATAAACAATGTTGCCTTCTGCTGGACTCTTTCTAGTTTGTTAACATCCTTTTTGTAGTGGGGAGCCCAAAACTGGACACAGTATTCTGGATGTGGCCCCACCACCACTGACTAGAGGGGAATAGTCACATCCCTCGATTTGCTAGCAACACTCCTGATGCAGCCCAATATATCATTGGCCTTTTTGGCAACAAGGGCACATCGTTGACTCTTATCCAGCTTTCCATCCTCCATAGCCCCTAGGTCCTTTTCTATAGCAGTGTTTCCCAACCAGCATACCATGGCACACAGGTGTACCCTCAGGCCTGAGCAGGTGTGCCATGTATTTTTTTGAAAAGCTACTCAGACTTCTGGATTGACTCATGAATGTTCATGAGTTCACTTAGAGACTATATAGTGACATCCCTCAAAATAATTAAAGGTATCAAGGTGCCATGGCAGAGAAATGGGTGGGAACCACTGTTCTATAGTGCTTCTACTTAGCTGATTAGTCCCCAGCCTCTAGCAAGCAGTACATGGGATTTTTCTGTCCTAAGTACAGGACTTTACACTTGCCTTTGTTGAATCTCATAAGATTTTGTTTGGCCCAATGCTCCAGTTTTTCTAGGTCTCCCTGAATCCTATCCCTGATGTCCAACATGTCTACCACTTCCCTCAGCTTGGTGTCATCTGCAAATTTACTGAGCATGCAATCTATCCCTCCATCCAGCTCATTAATGATGTTGAACAGAATTGGCCCCAGGACTGACCCCTGGGGCACACCACTCGTTCCTGGTCACAATTAGACATTGAGTCATTGATCCCTACCCTCTGAGGTGAATGATCTAGCCAACTTTCTATCGAGCTTATGAAATAAAAATTTTGATCTTTATGGTACAAGTCAGAAATCAGAGATTTTGTGAGCGCACATCACCTCTGGTTTCATAAGAAGAGAATTTACTTCAAGTGCTTAAATTCTACCCTTTTGCTACCTGCCATGATTTAGATACTAGCCAAACAGACCTGAACCTTTTTTACATTACTAAAAACACTTTTTAAAAATAAATTAGAAAGGAGATTGGTTTCTTAAATATCATCCTACCCAGTTTAAAGTGTCTCACACCAGGACACTGCATTATAGTTATTCATTTTAATTCTTTTTCTCCCATTTATAAAATGCATCAAATCACTCATCAGATAACATACAAATAGCAACACATCAGCTCTGCATACCAGCTATTTTGCTGCTAATAAATGCAAATTAACGCCTACTCCACACAATCCCACAACCAACACCCTCCAAAAAACCTGGATATGAAGACAGGCCTTACAGCAACCTTGTGCTGATTTACAGCCATGTTTTGTGACAGAGGTAAGGTCACTGATTAACTCAGGGGTCTCAGACACCTGAGCTGCAGGCCGCATGTGGCTGCTAAAGCTTTTTCCTGGGGCCTGCAATGACACTATTGTTACTGGTATTCACAATATTGTTGTATGAAAAGGTTTCAGTGGTGCAGCCCTTGGCCTAATATTCTAGTCCTCATGTGGCCCTTGTGGTGATTTGAGTTTGAGACCCCTGGATTAACTGAAGCAGAAACATAAAAACAAGATTATTTAACTTGTTTTTAAAATATATTATTCTTCTCCTCCTTCTCCACAGAGAAAATGCCAACAGATAAGGAATAAAGAAGTTACTTCTTCAGCTCAAGTGGTAAAGGGTAAGGATTTTAATGCTGGAAGTAATGGGTTCAATTTGGGGGTGACAACCCCGAAAGGTGGATGTTACAGTTGCATCTGTTCTTTTTCATTGAAATGTATTAGAGAAACAGTTTCATAAAGTAGAAGCCATGGCACTGACACCCCACTAGTCACCCAGAAAGTTTTCAGCCTTACCGCTCAGCAAGATTAATAGCAGTAGCATGTTGCCCTGTTAAGAGCTATGGTCTTTTACTACATTAATCACTACAGTATGTACATACAGTGCCTGAATGCTGTTAGTAAGATTTCTGTAATTTTTACAAACTGTCTGTGTTTGTAAGAATATTCTGAATTACTATCCTGAGGAAAGCAAACAGAGCTACAGGTGGAAAACTGAAAGAGAAAAATATATTTGATGTTGGATTACCCTGGCTTTCCTAGTCTTTGTTCCCTCAGGATACATTTCACCCCACTGTGGAAGGCAGCATAAGGCCTGTAAACCATAAAGGTCCAACACTCAGAACAGGGTTTAAGTGCTCCTCAGGCTCTTCATACTGGGTGAAAATTCATCCTGATGTGCCTTCCTGGCACATCTTAATCCAGTTTATAACCCAGCGTGTTGGTCCAACCCTGTGAAATATGATGCATTTCCTCAGAGCCCCAGTTTATTGACTTAGACTGATTAAATGAAAATCCACTGACATAAATGGAAGATTAGGGCATTAAGCACTTCTCAGGAAGTCCCCTGTGTCTAGCAGGACCAAGCTCTGTAAACAGGTCCTTAAATGATGGACTTTTCCATCCTTTCTCATAATAGCTCCTTTTCAGCAAATAATTTAAGCATGTGCTTAATTCCAGTACTGTGGAAAGGGTGGCATAGAGCATTGCTTCCCAAACCATGTGCCAATTGCTCTGAGCAGGTGTGCCATGGAATTTTTTGAAAAACTACTCAGACTTCTGGCTCGGCTCATGAATACTCATGAGTTCAGCTAGAGACTATATGGGGGGGATGCCTCAAAATAATTAAGGTATCAAGCTGTGCCGTGGCAGAGAAAAGGAGGGGTGCACCACTGTCATAGTGACCACAAGCTAAATATGAGTCAACAGTGTAACACTTGCAAGAAAAAGCAAACACCATTCTGGGATATATTAACAGGAGTATTGTAAGTAAGATTACCTAATCGACTCGGATTAGGTCTCAATTAGAGTATTGTGTTCACTTCTTCGTACCTCCTTTTAGGAAAGATGTGAAGAAATTGGAGAAAATCTAGAGAAGAGCAACAAAAGCAATTAAAGATCTGGAACGCCTGCCTGGTGAAGGAAGGGTAAAAGGACTGTATTTGTTTAGTCTGGAAAAGAGAAGACTGTGAGCAGACATAACAGTTTTCAAGTACCTAAAAGATTGTTATGAGGATAAAATTGTTCTCCTTAACTGCCACCAGAGGTGTCGTTGGTGCCAGTGCCCCGGGTCTGGCGGGGCCTGCCTCTCATGGTCTCCGGCCCAATTGGGCCGGAGATCTGAGGCCCAGCCATCCACGGCTGGGCCGGCCCCATGCCCGGCCAGGGATCCAGGACCTGGCTACCCACGGCCACGGAAGCTGCTCCTGGCCTCGTCCCCGGCCAGGGATCTGGGACTCAGCCGCTCGCCCCCTGACTGCCAGTGATAGGACAAGAAGCAATGGGCTTAAATTAGGTAGGACTATCAGTGATCCCTCTAAGATGATGATTTAGCTGAGCAATGTATGGGTGCATCTGCAAAGCCAGCAGGGAGCTGCATTCATAACTTGCTCAGCTGCATCTTCAGCTTACAGGGAACATTGCTTCCTTCCCCTATGTCAGGCATCCAGTTGCCACTAAACTTAGTTCCTCCACCATTTACATTTTCTGTTATCGTTTTTCCTCTTTATTGAATAACTGTCTTGCACTGTCCTTGTTCTGCCTCTTGCTTCTAAGGTATTTGAAAAATGTTTTCTGGTTACCCTTTATGGCTTCAGTTAGTTTGTTTAGATTTATTTTTGTTTACCCTGATGTAAGATCTAGAAGCTGTGCCTAACTGCTTCTAAAGGGAGATAGCTGATCTGCATGGGATTTGTATTTGCATAAGCACAAAGAACATATTAGCATAATCTCACTATGGGTGCAGGGCAATATAGGTAATGGTATTTGGGTTGATTTGATCACAAATCCGTCAATATCTGTAATTCTACTGAAGAGAAACATGAAATACTGTTTTTTGTAATACGCTATTCTCTTGCTTGTTCAAACTCTGTTTAGGTTAGTTAAAGGGCAAAAGCTAAAAAAAGAAACTTGTAAGAGGGACCACTCCTCTGTTTCAGCCTGGTGAAGTCAAGAAAGGGATGAGGGTTATCAGCAGTTGGGTTGAGAACTATGTTGGAGGTACTGCCTCACTCTCTTGCCCCCCTGTTAAAAGATAGATTTGGCCAGGCTTCTTGTGAAGCCTCTCTTTGTTATTTTACTGGAAAAAGCTGTTTGCAGATATTTGAGGTTTAAGATCTGAAATCACTGAGAGAGGAAAACCCTCTCTCTGAGCTGAAATCACTGAAGAGGAGTGGTGATGGAGTAAGGCACCCCTGGGTGGTGCTGATGGGTAATGGGTGGATTGTGAGAGTGACCAGCAGTGGGCTGGACAGCGTGAGTGACTGAGAAGTGGGAAACTTCTCCTAGGCTAATCTGGGATGTCACAGGTTTCTTTTGTATGCTGGTGATTGGACACAGGTGGGTGATATGAAGCAGAGCCACTAAGAGGTGAAGGGGAAGAATTTAGGCAACTTATACCTGGGACCCCCACTTGGTCACACAGATTCCAGGTGATTGGACCAGGGGGTGGAGATGTGGGCAGAGCCCAGGAGGAGAACAAAGGACCAAGGGGAAGAGAGTTAGGAGGGAATTGGGGGGCCAAGAGGCAAGACCCTATCCTGGGGTGGAGCCCTAACCTCCTGAGGTTCCACTGCTATATGTCCTGGTGAGCTGATACTAGCTGCCCTTGATACTGTATGAACTGGATTGCTAATAAATCCTGTGACTTCCACACTGGCTGAGAGTCATTGCTGATTGGGACTGCCAGGGACCCGGCTGGAGGCACCCCAGGGGGACCCAGATGGGGCCGGAATTTGGACCCTCAGAGGCTGGACTTGGGAGCTGACTGTGAGGAAGCATGAGACCTGGGCAGTGTTGGGAGAGAGATCTGCCTACTCGAAGTGCTGAACAGCCGGGGCAGAGGGGTCTGGAAACAGGGTCCTGAAGACCCCCCCCATCACAGTAACCAGTGGGTGGAGCTGATGGACAGTGAGTGCATCCAGTGAATGATGCAGGTGGACGGAGTGAGGGAGCAGGGGGTGGTGTCAGTGAACAGCTGGCATGAAAGACATTCCCTACACACCGCTGGGCTTGTTGGGAACCTGTTCCGCACTGATTCACCAGATCAGTGCTGGTTTTGCTATGGAGTTCACATGTGCTGTTATGCTTTTTGGGATCATGTTCAAAACCTGTTTTGCACTGATTCTCCAGGGCAGTGCTGGTTTTTGTTATTGGGCCTTTTATGTTCTGTTTTTATTACTATTAAAAGTTCTGTACACTACATTCAGACTCATGCTAGTGAGTAGGGAAGCATTATCCCTTTTGGGCCCCAGGGAATAGTGTATTATTTCCCAGAAAACTGATTGGGGGCTCAAGCCAGTTGGTGGTGTAACATTATTTGGAAACCACTAAATATGGAACCTGGCCTTTGTTCTGCCATCTCGCCCTGGCAAAAACATAACATTTCTATTTAGCTTGAACTGGATTAACTCATGGTCACTTGAACCAGGGTTGTCTCCTGCAATCACTTCTATGAGGTATTCACTACTCACCAGTACCAAATCTAAAATGGTATCTTTCACATTGGTTCAGCTACAGTCTGGTGAAGGAATCTGTCACTTCTGAGAAAATCTGGGCCCTATTATTACTCCTAGCACGTGTTCCACCATAGATATCTGGGAAGTTAAAGTCTCCCATAATCACATAGTCCCCAGTAGTATTTACTTCATTAAAAACATAAAGGAGCTCTCTAATCATATTCAAATCAGATCCCAGTGGTCCACAGCACATCGCAAGCACTATGACAGGGGTAGCTTGAGCAGCTTTCTTCTCCAATATAATTTTTGCCAGACAAATTCTGTCTTATCCGTTTCAACACTTCTAATTTCTTTATAATGTAATCGATTGCTGACATACAGTGCTACTCTACCATGTTTGCCTTTTATTTTTTGTCTTTCCCAACCAGCGCAAGCCTTTAATACCTGTACTCCAGTTATGACTACTATTCCACCCTATTTCTGTTATCCCTAGAATATCTGATTTCACTTCCTCCACCAGTAGCTCAGTTTCTCCATTTCATTACTCAGCATCTTTATTTTTGTGTTTGGCTTCACTCACATTCCTTACATGATTATCAGTCATTCTACAGCTAGTATTGTCTATTAGACTGGTGTGTTTACTATCCTTCCTCTTTTTGTTCATTGTCTTACCTACTGCTGTGTCTGTTCTTACTTTATAGTCCTCTGTCTCAATGTTAAAATCAAGCCTGAAGCTGGGCATCTCCAAAACATCTCCCTCAAATTCCTAGTTTAAAGCTCTTTTCATCAGTTGTGCCAACTTATTGTAAAAGTCTATTTCTCTCCCTACTTAGGTGAAGTCATCCCAGGAGAACAGTCCTCTGACCATGACTGCTATCCAGTGTCCATATATCCCAAAGCCCTCCTTATAGCACCACTGCCTGAGCCATCTGTTGCTCATCATAATCTAGTGATGTCTTTCTGACTTTGTCTATGGACAGACAGAATTCCACTGAAAATCACTGGAGCCTCAGTTTCCTTAATAGTTCACCTAAGTTTGGCATAGTCTCCTGTGATAAGTTCAAGTGAAAACTGAGCCATAACATCTGTTCCCACACGAAGGACAATCAGTGGATTCTTTCCCACTTCTGCTAGCCTCCTGTTCAGCCTTAGGTCTGCATGTCACATTCTAGAGCCCTGGCAGGCAGTAAACTCTTCTATTCTTCTGTTCTCTGCATTAGCTCTGGTTAAAGCCTGTCTGTACTTTTCAGTAGGGAGCCCTCAATGCTATATACCTTTCCAGATGATGGTGAGGTTCATAAGATGGGGACTGGAGATGATGGAGGGATGGAGAGGGGGCATCTGCATATAATTATTTTTCTACTCCATTTCACAGCCATATCTACGGGAAAGGAAAACCCCAGTAATTCAGTTCAGGGAGTTCCTGCAAAGGATGAACTGGCCAAGAGGCTGGAAGCAGCAGGTTTGAGTGTGGAGTACTGGCTCCCTAAACTGTACAAACAATTTAGAGTTATGTCCACCCAAGCCTTGAAACACCTTCAGTCTGAAGACTATCAAAAGCTAAAATGTGATGTACAGCACATGTGGGAAAAGCAGGCTCTCCAAGAATTACTTCAGATAGCCAGCAAGGCAAGAATGAAACAGCTGCAGAAGGAGCGGTTGGAGATGCTAAAGAGGAGACAGAAGCAGGCTAAGTCAGCGCTGAAGGAATTAAAAAACATGCAGGAGAAAGGCAGAAGCCGCCACGAGGAAGCTGTAAGAAAGAAAGAGGAGGAGCTGCGACAAGTTATGGGCATAGCCCCAGAGTACTGGTCACCGGCTGAGAAACCACTGACAGAGGTAATGGACAATGTGCATAAACAATTACACCTCATGGAGGAGTCAATCTCCCAGAGTGAGAATCTCCCTGATAGAGAAGTTCTGAAACAGGCGTCAGGAGGCCTGGCCTTACAGGGCATTTACAAAACCCAGCAGCTTGCAGATATGGTAGAAAAGTGAGAGCAGCTCATCAACATACCCGAGGGATTTGAGCTATTTGGGCCACAACGAGGGCCGGTGTGTGAGAAGAAGGAGTTTTTATCCTCTGAAGCAGAGTCCACATTCACAAGGACCATGGAGACACTGGGCTTTAGCATCAGGGTCACAACCAAAGGTGAGTGTGAGGGTAGTGAAGTTAACTCACATTACAGTCAATCTGAAGAATCCAAGGAAACAAACCACACTTACATTTGCAGTACAGCTACATCCCACTGGCCTCTTGCCACCTCCCAAAGAATCAGCTCCGACTTTCCAATGCAGCACTGCAAGAGTTAAAAGAGATGGAGCAGCTTTTGAGTCACACCCCAGAACCAGACCAGCTCAGGATGCTGAAGAGCAGGGGTGGACGTTTCTTCCAGAAATTTGGATCTCATGTAAACTAGGGACCTCTTCACTTTGGTGGGATATTCTGGTGGAAAGCGTCTTCTGAAGGATTCAGGACAGAGCAGCTGGATGAGGTGAAGAATCAAACATCTGCTGCACTCAGCTCTTATGTTGGGGGCAGCTACAGCGGCTTTGGCTGGACCGATGCAGCTAGTGCCACTGTAGGAAAATCAGGTTCTCAAGCATCCTTTCAGGGAAGTGACAGAAAACAAACCCAAAATGAGATTCAGCTGTTTGTCACCAAAACAGGTGGCCCACCTGGCATGGACTCACTCACTGCATGGACATCTGGACTACTGGCCAGTAACAAAACCTGGGCTGTTATTGACAGAGGCTCTCAGCTGATTCCAGTGTGGGACATAATACTGGCCAATCATAGACACGATTTTAAAGACGTGTTTGAGATGAGGTGCAACCTCATGCATGCTTATGAAGCTTTAACATACATAAGTGAAACTCCTTTGTTTGGTGAGGATTTAGCCAGTGCAGTGGAGGAAGCCAAATTGTTTTTAGAGAAAATGAAGTCCTGGAAAGTCACTGGAGATAAAGAACAACTGCTGACACTAGTAAGCTTCAAACAGAAGCTGAAGGAGAAAACAGGAGACCTTAATGTATGGATCAACACTTGCTTGTCAGATAAGGTGCTTCAAGATTTCTTGGAAAATACAGTTTCACGATGCAAAGATTTATCTGCCTCTAATAAGAACTACATCAAATCTCTACTGTGCGGCCTTCTGGACCCTCATGTCTCTTCAGTTAAGAATTTTTCCAAATCTTCTTTAATTACACAGTGGATTTTCCAGTCATCAGAAGCACAAGTAGAACACATTTCCTCTACCTCTGATCTTGCAGATTTCATTAAAGTTTTACAGCACATGGAAAGACAGATCAAGGAATCTACCTTGGCATATGTCAATTCTCCAGAGGAATGGCAAAAGGCAAAAAGAAAAGCTACTCGGATTCTCAGTGTTTCTTTCCATTCATTGCTGCAGGCTCTAAGGGAGAGAGCTGAGACAGACACAGAACTGTTATTACTCTCCATTGCAGCCAGCGCAGGATACCGTGTGAAAAGTGGCACTTTTAAGTCTCTCCTTGGGTGCCCAGAAGTTAACTTCATGTTAAAGGAAATGCAAAGGGCACATGAAGAATATTTGACTCTTAGGGGTCAAGATGTTTCCAGAGCTCAGGCCTTCCTCTTTTTGACAGGTCTGACAGTGACACCAACTGAATGCAGAGATGTGTCTGCAGAGGAGAAGAAGAAACGTTTGACTTTTCTAGAAGATCAGATGGGAAACTCCCTGCACCAGGAAATTGATTTTTTCCTTAGAAAGCACAGAGTGTGCACTGATTGGAAAGCACTGGAAATAGACTTGAATTCCCTGGTAAATGGAAATTCTGAATCCACGAATGATTATCAGCAGACAGAGTTTATAAAGAAAGAACTAGAAAATGTTTTTCAAGAAACCAAACAGGTAAATTCACTAGTGTCAACTTCCAAAGAAGTGCAATCCAGCAACTTTAAGACAGATGAATTTATGAACCCAGGATTTCTAAAATTAATCAAGGAACTTAAACTGGAAAATTACTATCCAAAAAAAATGGGGGTGGACGACTTCCAGAAAATTCCAAAAACATCTTTGCATGACAGTTACCCCAGCAAGGAAAGTGAGCTACCATTTTATTTTTTGGATAAATTGTTGATGCTGGACTATCGAGTAAGATATTTGATTTGCATGGATGGCACTGAAACACAACAAGACATCATCAATAGACCAAACTCATGTGATGATGTGAATGAACCCTTAGATAATTTAGATGAATTTTTTAATGATGTTGGTGAGGAGCCTAATGAATGTGCTCAAAGTAATGAGGGTCAGGTGCATCCAATGGATCTCCACATGGCAATATTTCACTGTGCAGATGATTTCACAAGGCAATATATTGCAGCAAAGCTTTCTTTGTGTCAATTTGCACTTCCACTTTTGGTACCAGATCCTTGCAACTCACAAATAGAATTTCCTTTTTGGTCCTTTTGCCAAGTGAAGAAGACATGGCAAAGTCATGTGGATTTTCAAAACACGAATGGAATTGGGAAGTGTAAAGATAAATTGATTTATCAAGTAGATACACCTGTGGTGTCCTTCATAAGACTTGGTGCATCTTCTTTTTCTAAATCTCAGCTCTTAAATACGCTGATGAACAAGCAGAAACATAGTATATTTTTCCATCGTCACTGCAAAGGCAGTATTAAAAACTGCCTCTTGATGGAAGGAGTTGTCGAAATCAGCTGGTATTGTCCAGGGAGAGATAAGGATGGTAGCTTTGACACTTGCATTGCATTCACTAATCTTCATGGAGATGCAAGAGAACATGAGCGACAAGTCAATTTTTTACAGGAAATAGCTTCTGTCACTGTGGTTCTCTTGTCAGACACTGATCGGAATGAAAAGGGCACCAAGGTTTTACAAGACCTCCTAAAATCCCTTAAACCCCTTATCTTTCTCTGTACTGATAAAGAGAGAGTACCAGTTAAGAAGTCTCTAAAGCGAGTCAAAATAGCTGCTAAGAACCAGAATGAGGCAAAACTAGTAGATGAACTAATCTCTGCAATTAAATGTGCCATAGGAACTACAAATATTTCTTGTAGTCTTGCTAAATGTGCAGATATTGCTCGAAAGCATGGATTCCTTGTTGACGAGGACAAAAGAGAGTGCAAGGAAGGCAAAGAAATGGCAGAAAAAGTAATAGGTTTTCTGAAACATGAAAATATTTTTGATATTAAGGACAAATTACTACCTCTCCAAGGAGAATTATGGCACAAATGGTGTAAGAAGGATAAAGAACGTGCCCATCTGCAGGACAATGAGAACATGAGCATTGAACAGCACCTAAGCCAAATAAAATCCAAAAAGCATGCAATACGAGAGGATCAGTTACAGAGAGCTTTCCCCCTGAATAAACTAATGCAGTCAGTCCTTTCAGCTCTGAAATCACCTTCCCATGAAACCAAAAAGTACTTTTTACAGTGGCTGAAAATACTAATAGATGATGAGTCTTCAAATCATCTTCCAGCGCTTCACCAAAAATACCATAATTTGTGGTCAGAAATCCTGGCAAAAAAAAAAAAAAGAAGAGACAATGACTTGCAACAACAATTAGAAAAAATATCATGTGAAATCAGTGAATCTACAATTGGTCTTGAGCACTTTTTGAGAGAGGTGGGTCAGATTTATGAAGCTTTGGATGCATTGCCCAAACAGGAGAAATGCTTTCTTGAACTACCTCAGATTGCAGCTGATTTGGTGGTTAAAGGGTATCCCATTGAGTTGATGGATGGTGACATTTCCTATGTGCCATTGAGGTGGATAGGAGCCATCTTTGACAAGTTAGTTGAGAAATTAGGAGACAAAAAGGTGTTTGTTCTTACCGTACTTGGCATCCAGAGCACTGGAAAGTCAACACTGCTCAACGCCATGTTTGGTCTTCAGTTTAGAGTCAGTGCCGGGAGGTGCACTAGGGGAGCATTTATGCAGCTAGTAAAGGTGGATGATGGGTTCAGAGGAGAGCTGGGCTTTGACTTTATGGTGATTATTGACACTGAAGGACTTCGGGCAACAAAACTAGAGAATAGATCCATACTCAGTCATGATAATGAGCTAGCCACTTTTGTCATTGGTCTTGGCAACACAACTTTGATAAATATTTACGGAGAGAATCCTTCAGAAATGCAAAATATTCTGCAGATTGCAGTCCAGGCATTTGTGAGGATGAAACAGGTCAAGCTATCCCCAAGCTATTTGTTTGTGCACCATAATGTTGGAGACATAACTGCAAAAGAAAAAAATATGGAAGGATGAAGATGCCTTCAGGAACAATTAGATGAAATGGCAGTTACTGCAGGCCAGCAGGAGTCTGATGATGTGACCTGCTTTAATGATGTCATCCAATTTGATGTGAACACCCAAATTCATTACTTCGCTCACCTCTGGGAAGGAGACCCACCAATGGCACCTCCAAACCCCAGCTACAGCCAAAATGTGCAGAAACTAAAGAGGGAAATTCTCATGGCTGCCAAGGAAAAATCCAAACACAGTTTTCTAAGACTGTCAGAATTAAAAACTCGCACTCAGGACCTGTGGGAGGCTTTGTTAAATGAGAATTTTGTTTTCAGCTTTAAAAACACCCTGGAGATTGTTGTATACAACAGATTGGAAAACAACTACAACAAATGGACCTGGGAACTGAGACGTTTCATGCTTGATCTGCAGAACAAGCTGAACATCCAAATTCAAAATGGAAGAATCTCCAAAATAGATAGATTGGATCTTGAAAACAGAGTTCAAGAAAAATATGCTGCCATTGAAAAGGAACTAGAAAGGTATTTTAGTGAGGACAAGGACTGTAACATACTAATTCAATGGGAAAAAAATATTAAAACAAAAATAAGCTTTTTCAGACAAGAGCAGATCAACAAAATTTGTCAGAGCAGTGAAGAACTTATCAATCTAAAGAATCGTCAAAGCACATTTGAAAAAAAGAAATTAGTCTACAAAGATGAGTTGCTTAGAAAAAGCAAGGAGTTGGCCCTACATTACAGAGATAAGGAATTGAGTGAAAGTGAACTTAGGGATAGCTTCATGAGTATGTGGTCAAAATGGGTTGCTGATGTGTCTTCCAGTATGCCTTGTATTGATGAGCCCAACATTAATGCTGACATGCAACATTTCCTTCTGAATCATTTTACATCAGAACGCAACATAAGAAACAGGATTAGAACATCCTCTGAATGGACAGTGTTTCCTTTGAACCTTTTCTGAGCACATCTCCATGAAGAGGGAATGGTATTGGATGAAGAAGAAGACTGTTAAAGAATGTGATACTGAGGATTTAAAGGCAATAACAGCACACCTAGAGCGCTGTATCTCTGACTTCACTAAGAAGAAAGAAAGAGAGGGAATGCATTACAACCCTAGCTACTTCCATGAAATAGTGGAGTTAATAAGGACAGAGTTAGAATCTGATTCAAGGGATGCAAATTTTACATTAACACAAGCATACAAAGTGGATGTAGCTCTCTACTTATGTCAAATGGCAAGAAGGAAGTTTAGAGAGACATTCAAAGCATTCCAGAAATCAAATGATCCAGTCTTGTATCTTGAAAGTAAGAGAGAGGAATTCTTTAGCTGTTTTAAAATCACCTGCCAAGGAGCTACATCCGTCACCACTTTTGCCGATATTTTGTGCACCAATCTCAAATCTGCTATCTGCTATGCAGTCTATGACAAGACTGCCATTGACATAGCAAATGAGATGAAAACTAACAATCCAGCCTTCAATGGCAATAGAATCAAACTGGAATTGTTCATGCTATTATATCTTTTAGAGAAGGAAGATTTTGAGATATACAAGCAGTACATTTATTATCCAGAGTATTTTATGCAGGATTTTATCAGACGACATGTAGATATCTATTTCTTACATAAACTGAAAAATTTCTTGGATTTAAATCTTGATTCTTTCCAGACTCTTGTTCTTTTAGCACTTCATGAAGCAACTCAAGTTGTAAAAAATAAACAGGGCAATGTAGCCTTGTGGTTGGATGAATTTTGTACCAGGCTTGGAGATGATTTGTACCTTCCCCGAAGCGATCTGAAAAACATTGAGCATCAAGAGATAGAAGACATAGATTTTCTAAAAGAAGCAGTGGTTGGCTTATTGGGTCCTGCCTTACAACAGCTGAAACAAACATTCTCTGAGATTAATCTGGACCCATTTGTCTCTAAACCTCATGAAATCCTATTTGAACAGCTCTGTGGGTGCATAAAGCAATGTCCCTTTTGCAAGGCTGTCTGCATGAACACGATTCCTGATCATGATGGAAATCACAGCACTCCTTTTCATCGTCCTCAGGCCCTGAGTGGCATCCAGTGGGAAGGAACAAGTCATCTAGTAATTGACATTTGTTCCAGCCTTGTAGCAAGTGATAGCATAATAGTGCATGATCAGAAAAGAATTCCATGCAAAAATTATCAGGAAGTAGGAGCTAGCTATAAAAATTGGGATATCAAACCGGGTACCTTTCAATTGCTTTACTGGAAATGGTTTGTCAGTCATTTCAGATCTGACTTAGAAAAGCTGTATAAGGGAAAATTTACAGGCAAGGGGTCAATCCCAGCAGAATGGAAAAACCTAGACAAGAATAAGGTACGCAATGATATTAAAGTAATGTTGCAAATGTCTGAAGAAGGAACATTATAAGAATCACATGGATGTGAGAGATTTACAGTTTTAAATGCATGTGAAATAATATTTGCAATTAATATTGCTTGAGTACTTTTAGGAAGGAATTTTTACAACCAAAATTAAAATGAAGTGTGAGTGAAGGATTTGTCATATCTTACTTTTTAAAAAAACAAACCAAAACAGAACAGTATTTTTGTATGGCTCAAGGGAGAAGTTGCTAAGAAACGTCACAAAAAGATTTAAGACTCTTGTAAAACAATCATATAAAAAGAAATCTTGTGATATTATCTTTCTTCTTCAAAATAGAATTAATTAGTTCCATCATTCTTTTTCCCATTTTGAGAAGCCCACTACCCCAAATAAATTCAAATTCAATGTGTATCATATGGTAACAACAGCTGTGAGAATCATTAAATGAATTATGATGTTACTTGGTAGCTCTGTGTTCTTGGAGAATCAGAGCATAGTAACCAGCCACTGAGACTCCCCCCCCCCCATCACCTTTGGCCTCTGCTTGAACCAGAAAACAGAAACAATGACAGGCAGTAGGAGACACACCTAAAACCCCTTTGAACAAGGGTGCTGGAATTAGGCCAGCTCCTCTAACCTCATCTGCATGGAAGCTGTGAACCATTAGCACACTGAATGGACAGCAGAAGCTTCATTTGCATCAAGGATGGAACCAGAATTAGCATAATGAATGGAGAACCAAGCTCCAAGGCAGGAGTTGCACTGAACTCTGGGACTGGCAAAGCAGAGAAGCACTGCATGATGGAGGATCTCTGCTCCTGAGACAAATGCCTGCACACACCTAGCCCAGCAGTTATCAGACCAATTCTAGGCAATAGATCTTCAATTGATACCCAACATAGTGAATCTGCCTGATTGCATTGTGAGCTCCCTCAAAGGAATGCCACCCATCACCAGGAATGATCAGCTCCTATTGTCCACCTAAACAAAACACCTCTGGTATACTCCCTTAAATCATTATTTACCCCCAAACAACCCCCGTGTTCTGCCTTGAACCATTGTTTCTTCCCTACAAAAACCCCTACCCAAGTCCCACAAGAGAGTTAGACAAAGAGAAGCTGTTATGAATCTGTTCTGATGCCTGATATGTTGCCTGGACCTACAAGCTGCCTCAGGTCCACTGAGACTTCACTTTCTCCTTGCTGATCATGGTGGAGGTTCTGCCTGTCTCCAGCACTCCAGACCCTGAGCTGAACAGCCTGGTTCCTGGGTACCTTTGAGCTGCACTGAGTGGTGAGACAGTCTCCCTTGTGCTTGTCTCTGTTTTTCCCTAGTCCAACTATAACTCTCTAACCCTGATCTTTTGTAATCCACTTGGGCTAGCTTTCCCCAATACTGTAATTGAAACTGGGTAATATTGTAACTGTTTGATCATTTTCCACTTTTGTATGGTTATCAATATTGTAAGTGTTTGTGCATTTTTCTTTCCTTTTATAATTATTCATAAGTTTTATGTACCTGGCAATAAAGTAACTTTCCTAATCAAGCTGGTTGCCAGACTTCCTCAGTATTGCTCTGCAGCAACGCTCCTTTTACCTAGCCAAAGATCCCTGTGATGCCCAGTTCCTTGTAAGGTTTGCTCATTAAGGGGTTACCAGCAGGCTGAACTTGTGGCATATAAGGGCAACAGCTGAAAGTGCTGCTTTGACCCAGCCTGCTCAGATGGATACTCCAGCCTAGTCCAGTGCAGTATAGTGGCACATAAAAGTGGCAGCAGAGAAGTGCTCTGTAACCTGGCCTGCTGAGTTCAGGGACACATTGGGGTCAGCTCAGAGTGCTGATAGACCTGGTCTGCTCAGTTGCACTTAGAAACCTAGTCTTGGGAAATTTAGGTCCTGCAAGGGTGGTTCCATTGGGAGGGATTTACAGAAGGGAGAAATATGCTCCACACAGAGACACAAGTAACACAAGTAGTACACTAATAGAATTGCAACACCCCCCCCCCAGAGGAAGTAATCTTAATAGATCAGCAGACCCCACGTTGATGGGCAAAGTTGGTAACAAGGAAGTTGTACAGGAAAATGAGTGCAACTATTCCTTCAACGTATAGAGAAAAAATCAGGTACTGACAAGATACCACAAGACATAAAAGAATATCCTATAGTTCTGCACTGTAGCCTATAGACCTAACCTGCTCGCTTGCACATATATACTTTCCAAATAGATTTAAAGTTTCTAGATACAATAGAGTCATAGATTCATATTAAAATGTTCAATGTAACGCAAAATGTTAAGTGTAACGCAAAGAGACCTGCAGACCATGTCCTGTATGAAAAGCTAAGGCATACATAAATTCAGGGCCCTTGGCCCATATAAGTAATAACAAGTTTCATGTACAGTTATGACTTTATCACCCTAGATAAGTCAGAAGGCAGCAAAGTGGGGTTACTGTACAGTTCAGACCCCAAATATATTTCACAATTACACCACAGAAAGGGTCAGAAGTAACAGAGGTAAGAGGTATGAACTTCCATATGGAAAGACTAGGGATACGTTCTTAATACGTGCAAACTTCCCAGCCTATGGAATGTTTGTGACAATAATTTGTGGATGAAGAAACCAAATTTTGGACTTTGAAAGAGGACTCATACTGTGCAGGATATAAAATGGTCAAACCAGTCTACTAGAGTGTGATCCTCAGCTACTTCTTCTTTTAGTTAGTGTTTGCTAGAATCAGGGGCGTCGATGGGTGGGGGAGGGAACCAGGGCATGGACCCAGGCCCCACCCCCAGTCTGCAGGCCCTGCCCCCAGCTGGCAGGCCCTGCCCCCTGGCCAGGGATAGGGCCAGGCGAGGCCGCACCGCCGCGGGCAGCTAGGCTACAACCAGGCCAGAAGCGGCCACAGGAGGCCAGGCCCCATGCCACCGCAGCTGCTGGCGGCCAGGCCCCGGATCCCCAGCCCAATTGGGCTGGGGATCTGGGGCACTGGCACTGGGTTTCAGGGCACATGCCCCAGCGTGCCCAGCACCAGCAACGCCCCTGGCTAGAATCTTTGTTCTCAGACTACACCTAGTATTGACTTATAGCTCTTAGCTCTCTAGCACAGCCAACCCCCAACCCCTCCAGCTAAGACTTGAGGGAACCAGACATCTCTCCTAGCCACGTCACCTAGATAGATATCATATGTGATTTAGAATAAAAGTGTCATTCTAACCATTGTCCATTTGTGTATTCGTTTTCTTTTAATCATTTGTCTATCATTTTATTCTATCTTAATACAAGCGTATAAACTATACAGATTTGAAGTATACAGATTTGGTTATCAGTGTGATCATTCCTCTTGTGCACCCCAAGGGACTTGAAAATAATCTCCGTAGCCTGATTCCGAGACAAGAATCTCACTATCTTCAGATCAGCTCCGTTGGTGAGCCTATAACTCCATTCAAATAACTGAACAGCCAGAAATCAGGCAACAGTACATAAGAAAAGATAGAAATGTCATTTTAATAGTAATGGGCAGGAGAGCGGTTAAGGGGCACATTTTCAGAAGCTTTTCTTCCGCATCTCCACTCTCTAGGAGCCAGGCTGTGCACTCATTTAATCCATGGATGGGCTTTGGAAATTCTAATTATTGTTCATTTGAAAACAGTCTTTTCCACGGTGATCAGCAGTGTAGGATCTGAGCCTCTGACCTGTATTAATCAATTCTTGGTAGACCTGCTGCTAGCCTGCAGGGTGCTGCCCTGCTGTGGGACACACTGTCCCTGAGCCTGATGATCCCGAGCCTGGAGCAGCAAGTGCTGGAGGAGGAACCTCCAGGTTAGCAGGGAGACCTTCACTCACCTCATCACCGAGCTCACCCCAGTCCTGCGCTGAAGGGACACGGTGATGAGGACAGCCATCCCTGTGGACAAGAGTGTGGCCATCGCTCTCTGGCAGATGGCCACTCCCAACTTCCACAGGTCCATTGCCCAGCTCTTCAGCGTTGGGAGGTCCACTATTGGGGAAGTACTGCTGCAGGTCGCCCATGCCATCAGCACGGTCTTGCTGCCATGCCTTGTCACCCTGAGAGCTCTGCAGGACAATATCACCAGCCTCACCACCCTGGGCTTTCCAAAATGTGGGGGGATACTTGATGCAACCCACATCGCCATGAGAGCCCCACCACACCACCTGCTCCCCCATTCTGCCCCAGCCAGCCCACACCCAAACCACCCACACCCTGAACTTAACCCAATAAAACACTCAACTAAAACTGTGAACTTTGGTGAGCTGGTTTTATTTAAACAAACAAGGGGGTCGAGGAAGGTGGAGCTGGGTAGGCAGAAAGGGTCAAGTGGGGGCACAACTTGGGGCACTGAACTGGGATGGGGGAATGTGGGGTGGGGGTTTGGGGACAAGTGAGGGCTATGTTCCCTCTAAGCTGTGCATGTGTGCACATGCACACAGGTTGTAAAACCCATGCACACAACAAAATAAAGCGTGCACAAAAAAAATTCAACAGTGCGAATATTTTTATGCTGTTTTAAGAAAGCTGTTTCAAGTGGCATGTTTCAAATAAGGTTTTGTAAATTATAAAATCATTTCCATCACCATATCAAAATAAAGCTAATATATTATTTGCATCATACACACTTGCTTTGTTGTGCTTGCAAATTTGACCACACTCACTGGAATGCGCACAAATTTGGACATCTGTTCCGAAAATTTGCACAAAAGACATTTTTCGTGCACACAGCCTACAAAAAATTAGAGGGAACATTGACTGAGGGGCATATTAGGGGGGAGCCACCCTTGGGGCATGGCCCACTGCCCCACAGCCTTTTCCAAGGCCACCCCAGGTCCAGGGGCACCGGTGGCGAGAGGAAGCTGTAACCCTGGGAGCAGCAGGGTCAGTCTTCTGCTGGGGGGCAAGGTGTGCCCCAATGCGCTGGACTGTGGTGTGGATGTTCTCAAGCACCATCACCTGGTGATTGAGCGCAGTCACCTGGTGCTCCATCACCGCTGCCTGGCCCTCCATTGCTGCCACGATGTGATCATCAGTGTCAGCGGCACACTGGAGCTGCTGGACAGCAGCATCCTGATGCCTGCCCTGCTTGATGCACCAGGCCCATGATGACTCTTAAGGTTGCTAGCTGAGCTCGAGCATGCTGGCCAGGATGTCATCCTGGGACAGGCAGGCTCTCCTCCTGGGCCTTGCAGTGGTTGGCAGGCTCGCAGCAGAAGGCCAGCAGGAGGGCGGATGAGCTGCAGGGCAGAAGGGAGAACAGTTAAGTGTCAGCCTACTGACCTGGTGCGTGCAGCCTGTGAGCTGCAACTCCTGCCCTGTCTGGCAGCAGGATTCCCAATTGTGTGCTGTGTACACTGCACTCTGGGGGCACGTGGCCTACATAGGGATCTGTCCTCAGCAGCATGTGGCCTGGGCAGTCTCCTGAGGCCATGTGAAAGCAGTGCTGGCTGCCAGGTCGCTACTCTGCATGCTGCCACATCTAACTAATGACACCACTCTGTTGAGGGACACCATCCTGCTTGCACATAGGACCCTGTCTTCACATGCCTCCATGCCAACCACATCCATGGAAGAGACTGTGCACCCCACACCCCAGGCCTGAGCCCCAGTCTCAGGGCCATGCCCCCCTGCACTCCTGGGCCTCTCTGCCTGGGGGGGACACTCACCTACTGAGATGCCTGATGTCCGGCACGATGTCCCCTGCTGGGCAGCTGCCTCCTGTTCCTCCAGTGCCTCCTCAGGACTGCAGGTCTGGTGCTCCCCTTCAGGGATCACTCTGGGCAGCAGCACCAGGAGCAGGCAAAAGGGCTGTTAACAGGGGAGTTTGGAGGGGGAAAGACTTATGGCAGAGATAGAGGTAGCAGCAGAAATCACTACAACAAGGGAAGAGACAATAAAGATGAGAGGATGTGGAAGCTGTTGGAAGTACATTATCTTGGAGGGTATATCCCCAAAGAATTTTGTTTCTATGAAGTGCCACCTCATAGAGCTGTTGGAAGAGAAAAATCCGAGGGTTGGAGATGCAGGTGGCAAGTATGGTTGAGTTTAGAAGGGGGTTTGAACAGCTGATAGAGCAGAGGACTGGAGAGGCTGGAGACAAAAACTCAGAGCTACAGATGGAAACAGGAGCAACCAATTCTGAGGGGAGACTGCTACATAAGGAAAGTGAACAGTGGAAACACGTGACTGTGAGAAAGCGGCAGAGGAAAAGACCAGCTAGTGAAGGTGAAATAGAGCTCAGTAACAGGCTTGCTGAATTAGCAGATGAAGGAGTCCAGCAGAGAAACACTGAAGGTGGGAGTGTGAGGAAGAAGAGGAGAGCAGCTAGTCCCATTCAAAGGGGAGTTGAGCCTCTGGAGATACATAAGAGCCCAGGGAGCATTCAGGAGCGGATGCAGACGATTGCGAACAGCAAGTGCAGACATCATGACTCCCGGACAGAGAGAACTGGGGATAGACTGGAGAAGCACACTGTTTCCAGGAAAAGGCAAGTGTATGTGATTGGGGATCCTCTGCTGAGGAGGACAGACAGGCCTATAACTAGAAGTGACCCTGAGAACAGGAGGGTGTGCTGCTTGCCTGGAGCTAAGATACACGATGTGGATCTGAGGCTGAAGAGGATCCTAATGGGAGCAGGGAAGAATCCTCGGATTATCCTTCTTGTGGGTATGAATGATATACCTAGATTCTCATTGGAACGTATCAAAGGAGACTATGCCAGGCTGGGGAGGACTCTCAAGGAGCTGGAGGCTCAGGTAATCTTTAGTGGGATTCTGCCTGTCGCTAGAGGAGGACAACACAGCTGTGAGAAGATTCTGGCAGTTAACAGATGGCTCAGGCAGTGGTGTTACAAGGAGGGCTTTGGGATGTATGGGCACTGGGAGGCATCATGGACAGAAGATTATTTGCTAGGGATGGACTTCACCCGAGTAGGGAGGGAAACAGACTTCTGGGAGGGAGGCTAGCTCAACTGATTAAGAGACCTTTAAACTAAGGACTGTGGGGAGATGGTTGGGAGATGCTCAGACAATCTCTACGCCTGACACTAGCACTGAGAGGCAGAAAACTGAATTCAGAAAAGACAGTATAGCTGCTAGAAAGGAGGGAAGCACAAATGCTGGTTTGAGGGGTGATGTTGGTAGTAGTAACAAAAGGCCATGTCGGGTACAGAATGTGAGCACAGCCGAGCAGCAAAAGCTAAAATGTTTATATACCAATTCAAGAAGCCTAGGTAATAAAATGGAGGAACTGGAACTACTAGTAGAGGAATTAAAACCGGATATTATAGGGATAACAGAAACATGGTGGAATAGTAGTCACGACTGGTGTATGGGCATTAAAGGCTTTGTGCTCTTTAGGAAAGACAGATGTAATGGCAAAGGTGGTGGTGTGGCATTGTATATCAATGATGCAATAGATTGCAAAGAAATTCAGAATGATGAAATTAGCAGGACAGAGTCTATCTGGCTCAAAATCACATTGGAGAAGAAAGCTACTAGAGTTTCTCCTGGATTAGTGCTTGGGGTGCGTTACAGACCACTGGGATCTGATTTGGACATGGATAGTGAACTCTTGAAGGCCTTTAAGGAAGTAAACACTACTGGGAACTGTGTGATTATGGGAGATTTTAACTTCCCAGATATAGACTAGAGGATATGCGCTAGCAGCAATAAAAGGGCCCAGATTTTCTTGGAGATGATAGCAGACGAATTTCTCCATCAAGCGGTTTCCAAACCAACAAAAGGAGATGCGATCTTAGATTTGATATTAGTCAGTAGTGAGGACCTCAAAGAGGAATTAGTTCTAGGGGACAACCTAGGCTCTAGTGATCAAGAGCTAATCCAATTTAAACTGAATGGAAGGGTTAACAAAAATAAATCTCTGACCAGAGTCTTTGACTTCAAAAGGGCTAACTTCAAAAAATTAAGGGAATTAGCTGAGGAAGTGGACTGGACCAAAGAATTCATGGATATGAACATTGAGGATGCTTGGAACTGCTTCAAGAGAAAGCTGCAGGAATGATCTGAAGCCTGCATTCCAAAGAAGAGGAAAAAATTTCAGGCATGGGTTCTAAACCAAGCTGGATGAATGTACATCTTAGACAGGTGATTAGGAGGAAACACAACGCCTACAAGGAGTGGAAGTTGGGAGAGATAGGAAAGGAGAACTACCTTTTAGAGGTCAGGGCATGTAGGGATCAAGTGAGAAAGGCCAAAAGCCAAGCAGAGTTAGACCTTGCAAAGGGAATCAAAACCAATAGTAAAAGGTTTTTCAGCCATAGAAGTAGAAAGAAAACACAGAAGGAGGAGGTTGGACCACTATACACTGCAGATGGGGTAGAGATCAAGGATAATCTAGGCACAGCTGAATATCTAAATAAGTACTTTGCCTCTGTCTTTAATGAGGGTGATGGTGAGATTGTGGACAGAGGTAGGGCAGCTATTGGGAATGTAGAAGTGGAAATTACCATATCTGACATGGAAGCCAAGCTTCAGCTGGTTAGTGGAACTAAATCACGGGGTCCAGATTATCTTCATCCAAGAATTTTGAAGGAACTTGCAGATGAAATTGCCAGCCCTTTAGCAAGGATTTTTAAAGTATCGGTGAATACAGGGGTTGTACCTCATGACTGTCGAATTGCTAATATAGTCTCTATTTTCAAGAAAGGGAGTAAAAGTGATCCCAGTAACTACAGGCCTGTCAGTTTGACTTCAGCAGTATGCAAGGTCTTGGAGAAAATTTTGAAGGAGAAAGTGCTTAAGGATATTGAGGAAAATGGTAACTGGGATAAAATACAACCTGACTGACCAACCTGATCTCCTTTTTTGAGAAGATAACATTTTTTGGATAGAGGGAGTGTGGTGAACCTAATTTACTTAGATTTCAGCAAGGCATTTGATACAGTTCCACACAGGGAATTATTAGTTAAATTGAGGGAGATGGGGATTAATATGAAAATAGAAAGGTAGGTAAAGAGCTGGTTACAGGGGAGACTACAGAGGTTCATAGTGAAAGGTGAACTGTCTAGCTGGAAGGAGGTTACTAGTGGAGTTCCCCAAGAGTCGGTCCTGGGACCCATCTTATTCAACCTTTACGTTACTGACCTTGGCACAAAAAGTGGGAATGTGCTAATTAAGTTTCCAGATGACACTAAGCTGGGAGATATTGCCAATACGGAGGAGGATCAGGATAGCACACAGAATGATTTGGATGACCTTGTAAAGTGGAGCATTAGAAATAAGATGAAATTCAACAATGGGAAGTGCAAGGTCATGCACTTAGGGACAAATAAAAGGAATTTTTCTTATAAGTTGGGAACGCATCAGCTGGATGTTATGAGGGAGGAGAAGGACCTGGGCGTACTGGTTGATCACAGAATGCTCATTTACCTGCTCATCTACTAATGTGGTCTATGCCATCATGTGCAAGAAATGCCCCAACACCTTATACATTGGACAAAGAGGATGATCGCTGCGTAAAAGGATGAATGAGCACAGAGCTGATATCAGAAATCAAAGAACAAAGAAACCAGTTGCTGAGCACTTCCATCTTCCTAATCACTCGATGAGTGATTTGTTAACGACTGTTGTTAGAGATGTAGCTGGGACATCAAGACTTCAAAGAGAAACAGCTGAACTCGAATTAATATGCAAGCTAAATTCTGTGAAAGCAGGACGTAATCGAGACTATGAGTTCTTTTCAATTACAAAAGCTAATTTGACTTCAGGCTTCCCATGGTTTGAACCTGAAAACTGCTCTGATTTGCTGTTACTGTATGACCTGATCCTATGTTTTACACCCCCTTGCATTTAGTTTCATTCCTTTCTGTAAGTTCACCCATCTTTGCAGCATCTGAGGAAGTGGGATCTTCTCTCACAAAAGCTCATGCAAAAAATAAATCTGTTAGTCTTAAAGTGCCACACAGCTCCTTGTTGTTTTTTTTTTTGACAATGAGTAGCCAATGCGATGTGGCAGTGAAAAAAGCTAATGCGGTCATGGGTGCATCGGAAGAGGTATTTCCAATAGAGATACAGAGGTGTTAGTACCATTATACAAGGCACTGGTGTGACCTCACTTGGAGTATTGTGTATAGTTCTGGTCACCCATGTTTAAGAAAGATGAAGTCAAACTGGAACAGGTGCAAAGAAGGGCTACAAGGATGATTCGTGGAATGGAAAAATCTTTCCTATGAGAGACGACTTAAAGAACTTGTCTGTTTAGTCTGACCAAAAGAAGGTTAAGAGGAGATATGATTGCTCTTTATAAATACATTAGAGGGATCAATACAAGGGAGGGAGAGGAATTATTTGAATACAGTGCCAATGTGGACACAAGAACAAATGGATACAAACTGTCCTTCAGAAAATTTAGGCTTGAAATTAAACGCAGATTCCTAACCATCAGAGCAGTAAAGTTCTGGAATAGTCTACCAAGGGAAGTGGTGGGGGCAAAAACCTTAGGTGCCTTCAAAACTGAGCTTGATAAGTTTATGGAGGGAATGATATGATGGACAATGTAGCTTGGCCATTGTCTGTCTTCTACTACTAGTGATGGGTATGATAGTGACCTGGGAAGGGGCATTTGATCGAGTGGGTTCTGAGTTATTACAGAGAAGTTCTTCTTAACTGGCTGTTGTGGACTTGCCCTCATGCTCAGGGTTTAACTGATCGCCATATTTGGGGTTGGGAAGGAATTTTCCCCCAGGGCAGATTGGCTTGGGTGCTGGGTTTTTTTGCCTTCCTCTGTAGCAATGGGCATGGCTCACTTGCTGGTTGATTCTCTGTATTAAAGTCTTTAGACCATGATTGGGTTTGAGGTTCAATGTAGGAGTGGGCGGGTGAGGCCTGAAGTGTGTGGGAGGTCAGACTAGATGATCATATTGGTCCCTTCTGACCTCAGAGTCTATGGCTGTGTTCTCACACAGCCAGTTATTTCGATATGGTTGTTTTGCAACAACCGTATATCGAAATAATGCTTATTTTGAAACTACTTATTTCAAATTAACAAATGTTAATTCGAAATAAGGAAAAAGGCGGGAAACGAAATAGCAGGTTCAAACTGTGAACTTGCTATTTCACTTCCGCAGGGGGCTGCAGGCACTGGCGGGGTTCAG
>ML683195.1:84642-110167 GCA_007922195.1 Podocnemis expansa | reverse complement strand
CAGGGGACACCCCTCAGCACCCTAGCCAGGGTGCTGAGGGGTGTCCCCTGGCCAGGGTGCTGAGGGGGCACGCCTTGAACTGTTGTTTCGGAACATTTTGTTCCGAAACAACACGTTCGCACGGCGTTGTTTCGAAACAACCGTTGCGAAACAACGTTGTTTTGCCCACGGTCTAGGTTTTACTTGTTTCGAAACAACATGGTTGTTTTGGAACAATGGCTTCCGTTGTTCTGAAACAACCATGCGTCATGTGAACAGCTGAAATCTTATTTCGAAACAACCTATGTTGTTTCGAAATAAGGAGACTGTGTTAACACAGCCTATGAGTCTATGGGCTTCCAGGTGAAGCACTGCTGCGCTGGCTGCTTTTGCTCACCTCAATGAGCTCCTTTGCCTCTGAAGGGGCCCCCTTCAGCTCTGGGGATGTGGTGATGGGGCAGTTCTCGGCAGAGTCCCTGTGCTAAGAAGGCAGGCCACTGGGCTCCTGGCCCAGGAACACGTTGAGCTCCTCAAAAAATGGGCAGCTGGTGGGAGCTGCTGCCCCATGGAGATGCCTGGTGTCCCTAGCCTGGGCATAGTCCTGGCAGAGCTCCTTCACTTTCAAGCGCACCTGCTCTGTGGTGCGCTTGAAGCCCTCCTGTGCCAGGGTCTTGGAGATGTCAGCATACACGTCCACTTTCTGGTGCCTTGCCCGGAAGCGTTCCCTGATGTCCTCTGTGGATGAGATTCTCAGGAGGGCAAGGGTCTCGTTGTTGGTCCACATGGACCGCTGGTGTCGCTCCTGCGCCTGAGTGCCAGTAGCCTCGGCCATCTCATGGTGCACAGCCTGGCAGGACAAGGCACGAGGCTACAGGGTACGTCCTGGCACCTGAGCACCCTGGGAGGAAGGTCAACTTGTGCTGGATTTGAAATAGCTGTTGTTTTGAAACAAGATGTCCAAATGCTGTTGTTTCAAAACAACCGTTTCAAAACAACTGTAATTTTGAATGCAGGTGAGGTTTAGCGGTTTTGAAACAATGCTCATTATTTTGAAACAATGGAGTCCCATTGTTTTGAAATAATGAAACGTCGTGTGGACATGGCACGTTTTATTTTAAAACAATGGCTGTTGTTTCAAAATAAAAATCTTGCGTGGATATGCCCTTAAAACAGTTGGTTACTCACCAGCAACCATCCTTCTTCGAAATGGACTGTTCACATACATTCAGTTATAGTTACAGGTGTCTACATGCTGCAGCGCATGGTAGCTCGGAAAGTCTTTAGCGTTAGCCTGTCATGTCAGGGTGCACGGCCAACTCCCCCTCCATGCCATGACCGCAGCTATATAGGAGACCGTGACCCTGACCCTCCTAGTCCCACATACTTTCGCCAACTAAGTTAGCAGGGACGGTGGGAGGGACCTGAATGTATGTGAGCAGCCCATCTCGAAGAAGGACAGTTACTGGCGAGTAACCAACTGTTCTCCTTCGAGCGCTGTTCACATCATTCAGTTAAAGGTGACTGCTAGGCATACCCAAGGATGGTGGGAGAAGTTACAGTCTACCCACGCTGAGTACAGCTCTGCCCACAGCGGCATCATCTCTAGCTTGTTGGGCAATGGCGTAGTGAATTGTGAAGGTATGTATTGACAACCACGTGGTGGCCCTGCAGATCTCTTGGATCGGGACCTTGGTGAAGAAGGCCATGGAAGACACCTGAGCTCTAGTAGAGCGCACTCTCACAGTCCCTGAGAGAGGTGTGTTCGACCTTCCGTAGCAGTCTTTAATGCAGTTCACAATCCATTTGGAGATGCACTGAGAGGATATTGGGGAACCTCTCATGCATTCAGCAACTGCTACAAACAATTGGGAGGTCTTGTGGAAAGATCATGTGCACTCAGTATAGATTCTGAGTGCTCTCTTCACATCCAAAGTGTGCCACCATCTCTGGTTTTCTGTCACCTGAGGGTCGGGGTAGAAGACCAGCAGGCAAATCTCCTGATTCATGTGGAAGGGGGTGGCAACCTTTGGCAAGAGGGAGGGGTGGTGACTAAGGGCCACCTTGTCCAGAAAGAAAACCGTATAAGGGGTTTCAGAGGAAAGAGCTCGTAACTCTGATACCCTTCTAGCAGAGATGATCACTACCAGGAAAGCCACCTTCCAGGTGAGCACAAGAAAGTGGCAGAGTCCAAAGGCTCATAGGGCAGCTCTGCTAATGCCTACAGCACAATGTTCAAATCCCACTGAGGGGTGGGTTGATGAGAGTGGGGAAAGAGCTTTACTACCCCTTTCAGGAACCTATGGGGTATAAAAAGAGAGGGGCCCCATCTACTCTCTGGTGAAAGGCTGAAATTGCTGCCAAGTAGACTTTTAACGAGGACAGATAGGCCTTTATCCCTTATTTCAAGAAGGTAGTCTAAAATTGCCTGAATTGGTGCGGAGGTAGGGTTTAAGTCCTTGTCATGGCACCAAGTGGAGAAGTGTTTCCATTTTGCCATGTAGGTGGTCCTGGTGGAGGATTTCCTGCTACCAACCAGGACCTCTTTAACCCTATCCGAGCAGTGCCTCTCTTGCTCACTGAGCCAGAGAACATCCATCCAGGCTGTCAGGTGCAGGAGGCCAGGGTTTGGGCTCCAAAGGCAGCCCAAGTCCTGTCTTAGGAGGTCCACCCACTGTGGGAGGCAGAGCGGGGTCCTCACGGACATGTCCTGCAGGAGTGGAAGCCAGTGTTGTCTGGGCCAGTCCAGGGCTATCAGAATGATGTGGGCTCCGTCCATGAGGACCTTCAAAAGCACCGTGTGAATTAGGGGAATTGGAGGGAAGGCATACATCAAGGCCCCCAACCAACTGAGGAGGAAGGCATCATTGAGGGAACCCTCCTCCTGACCCCGAAGGGAGCAGAATCGGGGACATTTGCAATTTTGCTCTGTGGCAAACAGATCCACATGAGGGGTTCCCCACCTGTCTATCAGCAGGGAGAATACCTCATTGTGGAGGGACCACTCATGATTCGCAAGGGGCTTCCTGCTGAGTGAGTCGGCTAGGACATTGTCTACCCCGGGAGGTGGGAGGCAGTCAGCGTGAAGTGATGATCTATCGCTAATTGCCAAAGCCTGGTCACCTCCTCGCATAGAGCTGAGGAGCAGACTCCCCCCGACGGTTTGTATAAAATACGGCCGTTGTATTGTCTGTGAGGACCTGAACCACCCTGCCATAGATCTAGTCGAGGAAGGCTATGCAGGCCAACCTGATGGCCCAGAGCTCCTTTACGTTTATATGCAGGAGTCTGGCCCCAGGGGTCCATACACCCTGCAGGGAGAGGCCTCCGGATAGGTGGACTCCCCAACCTGAGTCCAAAGCGTCCGTTATCTGGGTCACTGAGGACTTGGACTCCCTGAACGGAATACCCCCCATCGCGAAGTGGGGGGTCCTTCCAGATTTGGAGGGACTCCAGGGTGTACTGGGGGACCGAGAGTACCTTGTTCAGGTGGTCTTTCACTGGCTGGAACATCGTAGTGAACCAGATCTGGAAGGGTTTTATTCACAGGCAGGCTGTTCAGATTACTGAGGTGGCAGCCACCATGTGGCCCAAGAGCTGCATGCACCAATGCACTGTGGTCAACCTGGGCTCTTGCAGCTCTGGGATGATGCTACAGATGGACTGAAATCTTGACAGGGGCAGGGAAGCCGTACCCCATTGAGTGTTTAGACGTGCCCCGATGGATTCTATGTCCTGAGTGGGGCAAAGCTTGAACTTCTTTAGGTTTATGCAGAAGCCCAAGAACTGGCATGGTTTTACTACCAGGTAGACGTGGCTTTGCACCTGTTGACTCGACTTGCCCACTATAAGCCAATCATCTAGGTAGGGGTAGATTCTTATGCCCCTTCTGTATAGAAATGCTGTGACTGGTGCCATGCACTTTGTGAACACCCTGGGAGCTAACGATAGGCCAAAGGGGAGGGCAGTGAACTGGTAGTTGTTTTGTGGCACCACCAACCTGAGAAAACATCTGTGCTGAGTCGGATGGCTATGTGGAAGTAAGTGTCCTTTAGATTGAGGGCTGCGAACCACTCTCCTGGGGGCAGGGAGGGAATAAGCTGGAGTAGGGAAACCATGTGGAACTTTATTCTCCTTATGTGCTTGTTGAGTGCCCTGAGGTCTAGAATAGGCTGTAGGTCCCTGTTGGGTTTGGGGACCAGAAAGTAGCGGGAGTAGAACCCTTTGCCATGCTCCCACTTGGGGACCTTTTCTATGGCCCTGAGGGAGAGCAGCTTTTGGCACTCAACCTCGAGCCTGCCTAGCAGTTATGGATTCTGTGATGCTAGACAAGGGGGCAGTTTCCTGTCCCGAGGGCTTGAGAGGAACTGGATGTGGTATCCTTGTGCCACTGTGTCAAGGACCCACTGGTCTGATGTAACGTGGGTCCATCGTGGGGCAAAGTGACAGAGGTGGTGGTGGGAAAACAGGGGTTCTGGAGCACAGCCCTTGAGGGGACCATCAAAAATGCTGTTTACAGCCTGATGAGTGGTCTGATCCCTGGCCACGCCATCCACCCTGTGAGGTGCTTAGCTTTACCACTTTACCCGATCTATTCTTGTCTTTGCCCAAGTCCCCCAGCTGGCGCTGGGAAAACTGGAGGGATCTGGGGAACTGAGTCTGTAGCTGCAGCTGCTGCTTCAGTAGCTGTAACTGTTGTTGGAGCTGCTGATGAGGTCTCGAGGAACACCAAACGGGTTGTAGCGTGTAGATTCCGAGGGATCAGAGCGTGGTTCTTGAGTCCTTCATACCATGCAGCTTTGCGTCTGTGGAGGAGGCAAAGAGGTCAGGGCCTTCGAATGGAAGGTCCTGAATAATCTGCTGCATCTGTGTAGAGGGGCCGGAACCCTGGAGCCAGGCCGACCGGTGCATGATGACTGCGGAGGCCATTGTGTGGGCTGCCGCGTCCACTGGATTCCAGGTTGTCCTCTTCAAGCATTGCCTCGAAGTCTCTTAGGTGCTCCTCTGAGATGGCCGTGTGGAAGTTACACGTGGCCTCCCACAGACTGAAGATGTAGTTCATCATCAGGCCTGAATGGTTGGAGATGCACAGCTGGAGGGCAGCAGAGGAGTAAACCTTCCTCCCCAGGAGGTCAAGCTTCTTCGCCTCTCTGTTCTTAGGCGTGGAGCTTGGCTGGCCCTACTTTTTCCTTTGGTTCACCACATCAACCACCAGGGATCCTGGGGTGGGGTGATGGAACAGGAAGGAGAACCCTTCCGGGGAGACATTGTATTCCCTATCTGCCACTTTTGAGACTGGTGGAATGGAAGAAGGCATTTGCCAGTGTTCTTGGACAATGTGGAATACCCCGGCATATAGAGGAATTGCCACCTTAGCTGGAGGGCCTCTATGACATGCATCAAAGAGGGTGTCATCTTCCCCTTCAATTACCCCTAGCTTCAGCTTTAAGTTTGTAGTCATATGGTGGAGAAGGTCCTGCTCGACATGGGTGGACGCCCTCGTGGTCAGCGAACATGTCAATGAGACATTCATCAGGTGAAGAGGAGGACTGGGCCCTGGATCTGCTACACTGGGTAGAGTAAGGGTCAGGCTCATTGTCAGAGAACTCTGAGGACTCCAGCAATGGTGATTGAGTGTACCAGGAGATGTTATCTGCTGTTGCATTGAGCCAGTCAAGAGTCCACCCGTTGTGGGGGGACCTCACTAGCGGCATAGGAATCATTGAGGGAGCGAAGATTTCTGGCTGCAGTCTCCTCGAGCTTGGTGATATGGAGCTCTTGCGAAGCCGCTTTCTCAGATGCTCCTCCTGTGGGGAAGGAAGGGGTCTTTGGAGTATGATCTGGAAGACCTCACCGACATCTGGGAGCCCGTTACCAAAAGCTCCCTGAAGGAACAAAGGAGTGGAGTCTCTTGCCCCTCTTTGCTGGACTGGGGCAGTGGGGGAGGGCTCAGAGGCGCAGCTTTTGGACCTGGTGTTGGGCTAGATGATGGCACCAGGTTGGAGAGAGATGTAGAGCCGCATGACGGTACCGGGGTCGGCATTACAGTTGGCGGTGCTGGCTCTTGTGGTACTGGAAGTAACAGCACTGGAAGTTGTGGTACCAGTGCCGATGCCAGGTCCATTGGTGCCGGGTTCGTTGGTGGT
Source organism: Podocnemis expansa (assembly GCA_007922195.1). Lineage (NCBI taxonomy): Eukaryota > Metazoa > Chordata > Testudines > Podocnemididae > Podocnemis > Podocnemis expansa. The sequence goes on along the minus strand of ML683195.1, from coordinate 104,045 downwards.
GCTGGGCTTATAGGTGGTACTGGGCTAGATGGCAGTGCCGTAGAGGGCGGTACTGATTCCTGCGGTGCCAGAGGTCGCAGCACTGCTTTGGCCCGTTTCTTTGTCTTTGGCAGTGGCACTGGATTTAAGTGCCTGTGGCCGGGCGTTGGGGTTGCCTGTGCCGGAGCCCTTCTCGGGGCGGCAGGGAGGCTGCCCATTGACTGGCGAGACCAGTGCTGGGGCAGTACCGTAACGGGCTGAGATTTCGGGCCTGGTACTGATGATCAGCGGGGATCTTGAGCCCGGGCTGATCGAGGATCCAGCGGGGCACTCGTGGCACGGCTGGACTCAGGGGCAGCTCCACTCCCTGAAATCAAGAGGCGACAGCAATCTCTTTCCAGCCAAGGCCTTTGCTTAAAGGATTGGCACATGGAGTACTCCGCCGCAGGGTGGGACTCACTCAGGAGACTGAGACATTTCTTGTGCGGGTCATCCATCGGGAAAGCCTTGCAGCATCCCAAGCACGTTTTGAAACTGGGCATCTTGAATTTTGCATGGAAGACAGGCACTATCACCTGTTGTAATGAGGGGAGAAAATCCAGTGTCCCAATTAAGACTTGAAGCAATGCAACCAAATTTACAAATGAATGCAATTTTGGTAGCTTCTCTTTGAAGTCTTGACTTAGTATTCATCTGCTGAACCACAACAATTAGCAAACCATTAATGGAGTGATCAGGAACATTGAAATGCTGACCCACTGGTTTTAGAGTGTTGAGATTTCTGATGGCAGTTTTCTGCCCATTTATTCTTTTGTGCAGAGACTGTCCTGTTTGTCCAATATATAAGGCAGAGGGGCATCTCTTGCACATGATGGCATAAATTCCATTGGTGGACAAGCAGGTGAATGAGCCCTTGATGGAGTAGCTGGTATTATTAGGGCCTGCAATAGTATCCTCTGTGCAGATAAGTGGGCAAAGTTGGCAGCGTATTGCAGGGATATGTGTCTGCTTCAACGGTTCTGTTGTTAGGTCTATAGTTGCTGTTGAGTATCTTCTTAAGGTTGGGGGGGCTGTCTGCAAGCAAGGAGAGGGTCTGTCTCCCAAGGCGTGAGAGAGTGAGGGATTGTCTTGAGGAATAGGCTGAAGATGTGTTGTAGAGGTCTGACTTGGGGGTTGTAGCTAATGACTGGAGGTGTTCTGTTGTTTTCTTTCTTGGGTTTCTCCTGTACTAGTTTACTGCGAGGTGTGACCTGGGCCTCCTGGGATAACCTTCTGAATATGTCAAAATCAGGGCAAGCTACAAAACCAGGGGCCAAGCCCCCAGACCACTGACAGGTGGTACTTAAACCAGTATTCCAGTCAGTAAAAAACATGCTTCTGACTAACCACTCCGGTCATCACCAAGCATAATAAAATAGAAACAGCCTCCTTACGACACATCATATCCTATGTAGCCACTGGGTCTCTAAGAAACAGGTTCTCCTGACCCCAAAGGGCCAGCAACGTCACCTAGAACTATATAGGCTTGGATCTTACCCAAAATACCACACTGCCAGCCAATCCTTTAGTAACTACAACTGAAGGTTTAATATAAAAAGGAAAACAAGCTACATATGAGCAATGTTAAAGGGTCAAAGTGAATTACATACATACAAATAATTTAGAGTCCATAGAAAACAAATCCTTGGAGATCCTGTAGTCTGCAGATTAGTCCCACTTCTCTGGTGTGCACCCAGCCGCACCAGCAGCAGCTGGGTTGGTCTCAGTCCTTTGTTCAGTCCCAGAGGAATAGTTCCAGAGGAGAATGTTGGTTGCAGACAGACTGGAGACTAGAGACTAAAGACAAAATGGAGAATGGGTGATGGCCTTTTATCTCAGAGTCCTTACCAGATCAAAATGGAGTTGGGCCACATGGTCAGTCTGGGTAACTGGTCAAACAGGTTTCCTCTTGGGCCCACTGTAGCTGGGAGTCCCTCTTGATGGGCCATTAGCAGGACAATAGGTTGCAGAGGCCCAGTCTGGAATTGCCTCAGCTCAGCCAACTTGGAACACACATAAAACAAATACGATTCCTAGATTCTAATACAAATATGATACCTACATATAAATCATATAACCATTCCTAGCATATTACAATATTTCTATTGATACCAAACATAGCATATCACATATGGATTATTGCAAATATGAAATATCAATATGAAAAATAATCATACACAGTCCCCTAGACCCAGACAGTGTCACATCCCCAACGCCAGTCTGGTGTAGTAAGGAGCAATCAGAGCTCCTGAATACACCACAAGGCCCGCCCCCCTTCTGAGAATGTACCACAAAAGGGTTAAATTTGGATTTGCACTGTTACAGCTTTAAACATGTTTCAAAGATTTTACAAAATGCTAGACGCAAGGTACATTTTACATACTTTGGCAGAAAATCACTTACAAGAGTTATTATCATCATAAATGCTTATATCCAGTAGCACAAAAGTGTGTTTTATTATTAGCTGTGTTATACCTTCAATACACATAGTTTGTCAGAGGACTAGATTGTCCAAGGCCCTCTTAGCTTTCCGTGCATTTAACCAGTTGTTTTTGGTTTACCTCAGTGGTCTTAGTAGCGCAGGATTTTAGCTTACTACATCCTTGGGGTTTAGGTATTTTAGGGTTAACCCCAGCCTCACATTCACAAAACAAAGTTCCTTCTCTCTTTTATCTTCTCTGGAGACTTGAATACCTGGGCTTTCTGGTAACATGATCCATTGTCTGCCTAAGTGCATGTCCCCTGCCAGCAGCTCTGAGCCTAGTGGGCAGATTTTCCCACCACAATCAGTCAGGTAAATTTCAGTAAATCACACACTAGCTTGCTTAGTAATTTCCAAATTCCCAATCATGACCAATTTCAAGTCTGGACGCTGTCTGAGAGTTATAGCAAACCTTTCAGCTAGCATCTCAAAATAAGGCGCTGATGTTCAGTTTCGAAAGTTTTATTCCACATGACCCCAGTTGTACGTGAACCCACAAAAGGACTACTACATACTTCCAAAGCACTTAGGGCTAAAAGCTGGTCAGCTTTCCCTTGTATGCCTAAGAGATCAACTGCACAGCTGCCCTGCTCTATACTTAGCTGCCCAAGTATTCCCCTTATCCTGAGGCACTATCTGTTCACTCTCAGAGTTAGCCTCATGGAGACAGTCAGGTTTCAGCATCACTGGCTCGCCACAGCACTGACCAAGTGCAGTCACTGGTTATAGGGCTGTTGGAGCTTTCCATTAACTTCCACTCTATCTGGAACCTTTTCCAAGGCATCCATACTAGATTTTTCAAAAACCAAGTCAGTGAATTCATCTACAGGTGAAATGCTCTGGCAGTCAGAGCTTTCCATGAATTTCTCAACACACAGACTGCTAAATCGTGCTGCAGACAGGGCCTCTTCCTGAGACAATCCTATCACTTTACCTCCACATCTTCCTGCTGCAGCAGGCTGCTCACGAAAGCCATCAGGAGACTGTACTACTGCTGGGGCAGCCCCATCCAGCAGATTCTTTCCCACTGAAGTTTTGCCCTTTCTCTGGCTAAAGAAGTGTTTCTGTAAGGCAATGCTTCCTTGAACACTAACAGATTTTTTGCTGGGCTTCATCTATGTCCAGATTTAACTCTGAGACAATAGGCATGTCCTTAGTCAGGTGAGACTGAGAGGCACCTTTTGCCTGCTTCTCAAACCACGTACTGGAGACAAAATCTCCCTCAGCAGGGAAACTGCTATTCTCTACAGTCACAGAGCTCAAACTTCCCTCCTGGTCATCCCAGCCCCCTTGGCTATTTTCAGACACACTTTTGGGGATTAGGGTAGCTTCCCCCATAGGCAAATCCTTACATTTAGCAGACCCAGGCTCAGGAACACTCCCCCCTGAGTCTCAGTGGAGACCAGAACCATTTCAGGTACAATTGACAAATCCTGAGAGACAAATTAGCTACCAGCAGATACACTGCTACTTTCACTAGTCCAATCTTTTGTAACTGCTACCTCCTCATTGCCCCAGCACACATGGCTGTTCCCAGACCAATTTTTGGAGGTTGGGATGGCCTTCTCAATGGGCAGGCCAGTACCCCCACCAGACACAGGTTTTGGACTATCACCCTCCTGGGGTTCAGCTGAAGCCAGATCTACTTCTGGCCCAACAGACAAATCCTGAGAGGCTACCTCCCTAGCAGCAGACGCTTTTGCTGCCTTTATCAGACACACCTTTAGAAACTCCTTGCTCCCTGTTGTTTACAGACAGTACTTTAGGGACAAACCCTTTACTAGCAGACACATTGCTGCTTTGCCCACGTAAACCTTTTAAAGTTCCCTGCTCCCCATCCCAGCTCTTCTGGCTGTTTGTGGATTTACCTTGGGAGGGAAGGATGTCTTTCTTAACTGGCACAGTACCTTTACCAACAGGCAAGTATCTGGAAGCAGTTTTTCCTCTACCAGATGAACTGACCTTCTGAATGGACAAGCTACTATTCTTTACAGTTTCAAAGCTAGAGACATTTTCTCCTTTGCTCAGCATTCCTGGTTAAACACATATAACTTAGAATCATGCAACCCCCCTTCACATCTTTCCCCGTTGGTTTCAGGTAACACAGAAAATTTACACCCACAGTCTTTTTCATGTTTGCCTAACACATTAGTTTGATTACCAGCAGTCACCTCATCAACAATATACATAGCCAAATCACCAGAAGTTGGACAGGCTTCCTTCCATATTCGGTCAAGAGAAGCTGGAATTTCAGAAAGACACAGTTGTTGCTGCTCTCTTGTTCTTTGGATTTCACTTTTGAGCTCAGAAATTCTTGCCTCAGCTTCTAGTCTCAAACCCCTGTATTTCTGGATTAATTTTCCCACCTACTCAGCATACTTGTTAAACTGAGCTGCCTTCTTGACTTGCTCTGCTTCTTCCTCAAATCTAAAGTACATCTCAACCACTGATCCCTCTAAGCTGTGCTGGCACACTGCAGCGCAGCCCGCCACAGCCGCCAGCGCAGAGAAGGCTGCCGGAAGTGCATGGCCAGCAGCCAGAGGCCCTACATAGAGCTCCTGTGGAGCAGGGAGTTTTCAAAACTCCCGCCCAGAGAAGCTCTAATGGAGCATGCCCAGAAAATCTGAGCATGCTCTGTTAGTACCTCTCTGCCCCAGGAGCTGTGGCTGGGCTGTGCGGCTCCAGCCCCATGGAAAGTTTGTGGGGGCGGCTGGGAGCGGGCCCGTGGGGTTGCGGGGGGCAGCCGGGCTGCCGGGAGTGAGGGGGCCGCCGGGACGGGCCGGGGGGGGGGGCGGGGGGGGGGGGGAGCCGGGGCCCCCCGAAGCCGGCCCGGGGGGGGGGGGCAGCACAGCAAGCCTGCGGGGGTCCAGCACAGCAAGCAACATGAGTTGCTCAGCTGCCAGCGCCTCTTAGAGGGAACATTGATCTCAACCATATCCTTTTGTTCCTTCAGGTACATTTTTGCTGTTCTTTTCTGAAGCTGAAGATTCACAATCTTTTCCACAATTTTCAGCATGATTTCTTCATCTGACAGTGAATCACTCCTTCTGACCAACTTTTAAACTTTAACACTCTCAATATCAGACTTAAACTTAAGGAATAGCATGAGGTCCTGATCCCAAAACCCAAATGTTCTGGCTCTGTGGATCCTGCCAAGACTACGTCAGTGTGACCCGGGCCTCCTGAGATAACCTTCTGAATGTGCCAAGATCAGGGCAAGCTGCAAAACCATGGGCCAAACCCCCAAACCACTGATGGGTGGTACTTAAACCAGTCTCCCAGTCAGTCATAAAAGATGCTTCTGATTCCCCACTCTGGTCATCACCGACCATAACAAAATAGAAACAGCCCCCTTACTGCACATCAGTTCCGATGGTCACCTCTAGCCACTGGGTCTCTTTAAGAAACAGGTTCTCCTGACCCGAAAGGGCCAGCCACATCACCCAGAAGAATAAAGGGTTGGATCTTACCCAAATTACCATGCTGCCAGCCATGCCACATAGGAGCCTCCTGAATTTTGCCCCATCCTGGCCCCTGTGCTCCACGCAGCCCTGCCAGGCCCAGCCTGGCTTGGCTCGGGACACTTTGGATAGTGCTTACGCAGGGCTGCCAGGCTTGGGCTGTTCAAACTCCAATAAGCTGGGGATGGGGCAGGCAGGCAAGGCTCAGCTGGAGGGATGTAGATGTGTGGGCCCCTATGCATATCTAGGAGTGAGCAGAGCATTGTAGGAGCGGACAAAGGCTGCAAACAGGGCCCAGATTTGCCATCTCAGGCTTGCTATCAAGATGAATCTGGACCAGACCATGTCAGGACAGGCTGTGGCAGGAGATGCTGGTGTGGACTAGGCCAGTGGGAGGGCTGAGTTGGACCCCATTGTGTGCTGAGAGTATCAGTGAAGCAAGGGCAGGTGGTGGCATGAGGAAAAGAATTCATACTTATCTGGCAGGGGAAATGCCATAGTCACAAAGGTGGTTTTCCCAGGGTGAGGCTCATCCATTGCACTGCAGGTGTGCTGACCCCTGCAATTTCCCCAAATGTGAAAAACTCAACTCCATAATTTGTGGTAATGGGGGACTGTGTTTGGGCTCTTCCCTAGCAATTTGTTTGGAAAAAAGGCACAAGTTTTTCATGTTGCGAGCTCAAAAAGCAAGCATTATGAAGTGTGGTGTTCTGTATCCTGGGCCCACAGCAGTTCAGTGGTATTGTTGCTGCAGATGATGTTTGAATGAACATGTCAATACAGCAAGTTCAGCTCCACTGTTAATCTACAGCCAGGCTGGGTACTGCAGAGTGAGTAATCCTGGTAATGTATCCTTCCTGCTCCTCACTTGTGTCTCACATGCCCCCTGGACACAGCTCATCTCATTGTCCTTTTACCACTGTTTAAATGCATGGTTCATCTGGGCTCATTCCCCTCTGCTAGTGGTAAGAAGGTAAGGATGCCATAGCATGTCATACCAATGGCTTATTTAGCCCAGTATCCTGTCTTCAGGCAGTGGCCAATGTCAGAGAATGATCAGAGCCAGTAATCATCCAGTGATCTGGCCTCAGCGATTCCCGCTTTCTGGCAATCGGAGGCTAGAGACACTCAGAACACAACATTGCAGCCATCCCTGTGTGAAGGGATTCTTCTCATAAGCTAAAAGCCACTCTCTGTGCCCCGTGGCATGAGGGGAACCATTTTCTATTGTTTAACAGCATTATAATGGTGTCAGCAATTCTGACTTGCAACATCTTCCGAACACCAGCTCTGACCTTAGAACACTGATAAGCTTGTAAGGAATAGAGCCCTGTCATTCCTACGTAAGCTAAACCCAGAGGATTTTTCTCCAATTGTTTGAGACAATTTGCTTTGTTACCTTATTAGGAGACTGCTTAACTCTTCCTGAAAGTTGTTTGTACCCCTGTATGAATATCTTAAGCAACGGCCCATGGGGGCTGGCCGCACCCAGTAGCTCTAGGTGCTAATAAACCTGTGATTCTTCCTTCTGTTGTCCGGCTCCTTCATTGACCAGAGCAGAGAACAAACTTCTTTCAACACCTGAAACTCTTTTTTGGAAGTTGGGCCTTCACAACATGCTCTGGCAGAGTTCCAGCAGTCGTTGGTGTGTAGTGTGACAAAATGTTTCCTTCACCAGTCTCATGGGATGCACATCTGTGCACACTGGGTTATAATCTATATGATTTTCCTGTCCACTTGTACACTGTGGTTGTATGATTTCTTGCTAATTACAGCATGCAATATTTTTTATGGATACTTATAACCTATTGTACATGATTAGTATGTTATCGTGTTTCCTACAACCTCATGCGTGTGCACAGAGGTGTAATATGTTTTCCATGGCTCGGGGGGGGGGGGGGGAGCAGTGTTCCCTGTAAGGTAAGTGGGTGCCCGGGCTTGCAGCGGCCACTGCTCACTGGTGCAGGCATCACTGCTGTCCGTGCATGGCCAACAGCTGCAGCCCCCTTTTGGGCCCAGAAGACACATTCTTCTGGTCTGCAGGGCGCTGTACCAGGCTGGGCATTTTTAAATCTCACACTCTGAGCATGCCTGTGGCCAGGTAGGAGCTCTGATGTCCAAGTAAAGGGGAAGGGACCCTGGAAGGGGTCAGGGACAGGAATCCAGGGGGGAAGAGGCATTGGGGGTCACAAGGAAGGCCCGGGAGGTCAGGGAGCTGGCGGGCGGGGGAGAAGGTGTTCAAGGGTCAGTGAGCCATGGGAAGGGTGCAGGGGTCTCTCTAAGCTTAATGCAGAGATGGGGGGCAGGGAAGTAAATGGCTTAAGACGGGCATGCATGACTCTTGAAGGTCAGGTGCAGAGTGCAGGGTTCACTGTCCCAGCTTGTGTCTCAGGTTAGTTGCTTTCTTGGTTTTTGTAAAAGCATTAGTATGGTATGTGCTGAGACGGGGTAAAGCAAGTAGGGTTCTGCAAATAAGGCATTGCATTTTCATCTTTCACAATAAATACAAGCGTTTATTTTCTTTTATCAGATGACTACATTTTCATCCTTCCACAATGTGAATCAAACTGTTTTACTAGACCAAGCAACAAACCATTATGGTTATGTCTACATTTAAAAATTTAGCTTGGAGTTGCTAGGCTGAATTAAATAAGTCTGAGGTTAGTCTGAGCTAATCTCGGTCTAGTTTGAACTAACCACAGCTTTTTAGTTTGAATTAGCCATGTGTTCTAGTTCAAACTAAAGTTTTAGTTCAAACTAGAACATGTGGCTATTTCAAACTAATGGTTTAGTTTGAACTTCTCAAGTTTGAACTAGCCATTATTTTGTGTATCGCCTGTGCTTAAACTTTGGACTTAAAGCTCCTAAAGTTCGAACTAAGCCAGCTAATCCAAACTAATCATTGGTACTTACTTGTTTGGACTAAGCTTTGTGTAGTTCAAACCAGGAAATTTCTTAGTTCGGACTAGGCATAGCCTAGTGTGGCCTTGGGGCAAATTAGTCTGGACTAATCTGGCAGAGTAGTCATAGCCTGTGTGTGTGTGTGTCTGTATGTATGGGATGGACGGACAGACACACAAACAAAATTCCATCTGAAAATGCCTCTAAAACACAAGGTTCACTTTCAAAATTAGGAAACTGTCTCCTCTACCTTCCCTCCTCAATACTGATATCTTTAACCAACCACCTCTCCTCACCAATAAGAATGCAGTGTTTCAAATGTAATTTTTTTTTGTCTTTATTTGCTTTTCTGAAATCTCTTTGGAGTAATTATGAAGTCTGGTGTTCGTGTCCCTTGTATCATGAAATGTAAACATTCGTTTTCTGGGCTAATTTCAGAAAATGCAATACATGTCTGCATTCAGTAAAATACTTCTTTGTTAGCACCATGAAAAACTCACTGAATGCTCTATCTTATGAATCATAGAATCATAGAACCATAGGGTTGGAAGGGACCCCATGAGGTCATCTAGTCCAACACCCTGCCAAAAAAGCAGGACCACTCCCACTAGATTATCCCAGCCGGGGTTTTGTCCAGCTGGGCCTTAAACACCTCCAAAGATGGAGATTCCACCACCTCCCTAGGTAGCTCATTCCAATGCTTCACTACTTGCCTAGTAAAAAAGTTTTTCCTAATATCCAGCCTCAACCTCCCCAGCTGTAACTTGAAACCATTGCTCCTCGTTCTGTCCTCTGTTACTACTGAGAACAGTCGAGCTCCATCTTCCTTGGAGCAACCCTTTAAGTAGTTGAAGGTTGCTATCAGATCCCCCCTCAGTCTTCTCTTCTGCAGACTAAATAAGCCTAGTTCCTTCAGTCTTTCTTCATAGGGCTTGTGCTCCAGCCCCTTGATCATTTTTGTTGCCCTCTGCTGGACTCTGTCTAATTTGTCCCTGTCCTTTTTGTAGTGGGGAGCCCAAAACTGGACACAGTATTCCAGATGTGGCCTCACTAGTGCAGAATAGAGGGGAATGATCACATCCCTCGATCCGCTGGCAACACTTCTGATGCAGTCCAGTACGCCATTGGCCTTTTTGGCAGCATGTAGATCTATTCATGTGCATAGCTCTTATTCTTGCCTGTGGTTCTGAGTGTGTTCCCATTTACAGTTACTTGAAATAATAATTGGTAAAGATATTTACATAAACTACCATATAGTCTTTGTTTAGATAAATCCTTATTAAAATATTCCTCCATTTTTATTAGATTAGAAGTCAAAACCATTTGAATTTGCTGAAGGACAATGACAAAGTAAACAAACAACATACTAAACAGTGCTGTAGGTTTTTCAACTATGGTGAAAGAGTTTTACAGCTTGTTCTACATTGTGCAAGCTGAATGGAGAAATGATGTATGAGGAAGTGGTCAGTTAATTTAAGCAAAACTTCCTAATTTTCCGGTCCTTGTTTTTTTAATTTTGAAACAAATGTTAAACAGCAAGGGTATGTCCACACACAGTGTTTACATTGAAATAACACTGGTTATTTCAGTTTAAAAAATGGTAGGTGCACACTATCTTTCCTTCTAGTGAAATAAGGAGCTCCCTCATTCTGCTATAAGGAAAGTCCTATTGATATAATAAGACCTGGTTTTGTATCGCTATGACAGGTAAATCAGAACTGTCATATTGATATAATGCTGTGTGGGTGCATTGTATCCGTTTAACAGTTATATTGATTTAAACCCTGCTCGAACCTTCCTCCAAGGGTGCATAGCACCCTGGCCATGGGAATGGAGAGTGGGGTGGAAGGGACCTCCCAGATGGCTCCCAGTACACTATTTGGGCAGCAGGGGCAAGGGACCCTTGTGCCAGGCTCCCTGAGTGCTGGCTGCGTGGCGTGGGAGGGGGCCCCACACATCGGGCTCCCAGAACACTAGCTGGGCAGCAGTGGCGTCGCTAGCGCTGGGCACACGGGGCACGTGCCCCGGGTCCCAACGCTGGTGCCCCGGGTCTCCGGCCCAATTGGGCCGGGGATCCGGTGCCTGATCCCTGGCAGTCCGCGGCCATGGCGGCCGCGTCTCCGGCCAGGGATCTGGGGCCTATCTGGCCGCCCAGCAGGCCCCGCCCCCTGGCCTGGGATAGGGCCAGGGGGTGGCCACGCCGCTGCCGCCAGCTAGCCTGCTCTGCCGTGCGGCGCGGCGCAGCCTAGTCTGGCCCAGTGCGGCTGCTGGAGGCCGGGCCCACGGCCGCAGCCCTGGATCCGCGGCCGGGGACGGGGCCGCGGGCCCGGCCGCACCGGGCCGGGCCAGGCTAGGCTGAGGCACGCAGCACAGCAGCGCAGCCCAGCTGGCGGCGGCGGCGCCGCGGCCTCCCCCTGGCCCCATCCCGGGCCGGGGTGTGTGTGGCCTTTTGGCTGGGGACGGGGCCTGCCCTCCGGGGGCGGGGCCGGGCCCATGCCCCTGGTCTTTCCCTGCCCCAGCGACGCCCCTGCTGGGCAGTGAGGGAAGGGATACCCACGCACCCTGCTTCCACTGGGCAGTGTGCTGGAAGCCAGGCACAGGGTTCCCTTCCCCTACCGCCTGGCTAGCATGCTAGGGGACCCAGGCATGCAGGATCCCTTCCCCGGCCCTGGCTGTGCACTCACGGCTGCAGAGAGGTGAGGGGATGCCTTCTCCCCTGCCAGGCTCAGAAAGCCCAGATGGGGGGGGAATTCTTTCCTCCCCACCCAGCTCAACTGGGTGAGAGTGAGGCAGGGGATTGGGTGTGAGACATGACCCATCCTGGGGGCTGTTGTCACACCTCCCAGGGGTCCCGTCTGCTAAATTGAACTACAAAGTCCTGTCCATGGAGATGCTAGCTGGATTTGGGTTTCTAGTGTGGTCCTGACAGGGCCATCCTTAAGTGGGGGCAGGTGGAGCAACCGCCCTGGGCCCCATGCTTTGGGGGGCCTTGCGCTTTTGGGGGATCCCATGCAGCCGGCTGGAGTAAGGAAGCAGGGAGCTTTTTCAAGCTGTGGGACTAGGGAGCAGTTCCGGGTGGTCAGGGAAGGGAGAAGGGAATTCAGCCAGGCAGCATTTGGTTACAGGAGCTCTTAAGTAGCCACCTTCCCACAACTGCTCCCTGAGGGGAAGAGAAAGGGCGAGTGTTGAGGTAAAACTTGTGGAGCCAGCCTCAGTCAAGCAAATGGGGACAAAGGCAGGAGAATGTCACATCCCCAACCTTTACAAAACAGGACCTGCTCTTTGAATTTACATCAGCATCTCCAGAAAGTGTTCTCAGATATTAAAGAACTTTTTTCCTTCTACATTTAACAAGACTTTTCAGTCTTCAGGAATGTCTTTTTGAGCAAACTTCTCTGTGCAGATAATGATCTATTATATCTGAGAGGGAAGACCCCAGGCTAGCACTCATATGGAAATACTGGGTTTTTAGGGTTAATGGCCATCAATCAACACATTAAAGCTTTTTGTCCTTCCTTCTGCACTGTAAATAAGCCCCATTGTCATTGATTGCAGTCAGATCACCAGTCCCAAAGCATGGCAAAGAGGAAAGCAGCTGTGACCATGTGGGTCTAGTTTAGTGAAACAAACAAGGAATCCTGTGGCACTTTTAAAGACTAACAAATTTATTTATTTATTAGTTTTTAAAAGTGCCACAAAACTGCTTGTTTGTTTTACATCAGGGTATCTGAGAGAAGACCAAAGGTCCCTTGTTTCTTCCTCTCATCCTTAAACAGTACCTGAGTTTCATTACTTAGATTACCTGCAAAGCAATGAGGAATGTATGAATACATATATTAAAATAAGATGGAAAAGGAGAGACTCAGGCAGATAAAGGGGAGTTTGTGAGGGAAGGAGTTGGTGAGGCCAGGATGGTGAAGAGGAGCCATACTGCTGGCGCCAGTGCCCCTGCTATTTCCTTTAGCTCTGTTTCTACCCAGACACAGTGTCTGACGATGGATATCTCCACCCAGATCCTGGTGTGGATTTGCAAGGACTGTGGCCTTCATTTTCCTGCCACTGATGATCAGGCTAGGGAGATGAGCCTATGTGATAGGTGCCTTCTGGTGGCATCTCTCCGGAAACAGGTAGGAGAGCTACAGGAGGAGGTGTCACGCCTCAGGGGTATCTATGCCCTAGAAAAGTTCCTTGACAGTGTCCACAATGAGACCTGCAAGGAGGAGGTCCCTATCCCAGTACCAAGGGCTACTGCCACAGCTCTGGAAATGGAGGGGATGCCTATGGCAGAGGAGGACAGTGGCAGCTGGTCACCTCTGGTAGTAGACGGTGCTCCACGCCTGCTCACATCCCACCATCCATTGTGGTGAGGAACCGTTATGCGGTGCTGGACATGATGCAGGAGGTAGAGGAGATGCCATCCACCCCAAAGGCTGGTCAGATCACAGCCACCTCACCTAAGAGGAAGCGTAGGGTTGTGGTGATTGGGGACTCCCTCCTGAGAGGAACAGAGGCACCCATCTGTCGCCCTGACAAGGCCTCTAGAGAGGTATGCTGCCTGCCAGGTGCCCGTATCCGTGATGTAACGGAGGGATTGACAAAAATCATCCGCCCCTCAGACTACTACCCCATGCTGCTTATCTATGTGGGTACCAATGATACTGCGAGAGGTGATCCTCAGCAGATCAAAGGTGACTTCAGGGCTCTGGGAGCAAGGGTGAAGGAGTTTGGAGCACAGGTGGTGTTCTCCTTGATCCTTCCAGTCAAGGCTAGAGGCCTGAGGAGAGAGAGATGTATCCTGGAGGTGAATGCCTGGCTGCGAAGATGGTGTCGTCAGGAAGGATTTGGCTTCCTTGACCATGGAGTCCTGTTTCAGGACAGAGGATTGATAGGCAGAGATGGCCTTCACCTGTCCAAGAAGGGGAAGAGCATATTTGGGCACCGACTGGCTGACCTAGTGAGGAGGGCTTTAAACTAGGTTCAACGGGGGAAGGAGACCAAAGCCCACAGGTAAGTGAGAATGTGGGTGATCTGGGGGGAGGGATGGAACTTGGGGGGTGCTGGGACTGTAGCACCAGCAATAAAAGAGAAGGTAGTTGGAACATGGGGGGGGAATCAAACAAATGTCTTAAGGGCTCTACTGAAGCCCCAGTACGCGAGGAGAGTGGGGGAGGAGAACTCCTAGAAACAATGCAAGGAGGTTTATGTAATAGAATTGGAAATCAACATGACAAAATAGGCCAATAGGCCAGATATCTTAGGTGCCTATACACTAATGCGAGGAGCCTGGGAAATAAGCAAGAAGAATTGGTAATACTAGCGCAGACAGGGAACTATGATATCATAGGAATAACAGAGACGTGGTGGGATAGTCGGCACGACTGGAGTTCTGCCATGGATGGTTATAAACTGTTCAGGAAGGACAGGCAGGGAAGAAGAGGAGGAGGAGTAGCACTATATGTAAAAGAGCTCTATGACTGCTCAGAGCTACATTATGGAAGTAGAAGCGTGCCTGTAGAAAGTCTGTGGGTTACATTGAGAGGGGAAAGCAACAAGGGGGATGTTGTGGTGGGGGTCTGCTATAGACCACCAAACCAGAAGCAGGAGGTGGATGAGGTGTTCTATGGACAACTAGCGGAAGCTTCTAGATCACAGGCCCTGGTGCTGATGGGGGACTTCAATTTCCCTGACATCTGCTGGGAGGCCAATACAGCAGTGCATGGGCAATCCAGGAGATTTTTAGAGAGTGTTGGGGACAACTTTCTAGTACAAATGCTAGAGGAACCAACTAGAGGCCTTGCACTGCTCGACTTGCTGCTCACAAACAGGGAAGAATTGATCAGGGATGTAGAGGTAAATGGCAAGCTAGGCAGTAGTGACCATGACATGGTTGAGTTCAGGATGCTGATTAAAGGAAGGAAGGAAAGAAGCAAAACAAAAACCCTGGACTTCAAAAAAGCAGATTTTGGCTCCCTCAGGGAACTGATGGGCAGGATCCCTTGGGAAGCTAATCTGAAGGGGAAAGGAGTCCAAGAGAGTTGGCTATATTTTAAAAACACTCTGCTAAGGGCACAGGAAGTTGCCATTCCAATTAGGAGAAAGAACAAACATGTGAGGCAGCCAGAATGGCTTAGCAGAGAACTCTGCTCTGAGCTTAAACATAAAAAGGAAGCTTATAGGAAGTGGAAGCTTGGTCAGATGTCCAAAAAGGCATATAAAGATATTGCTAGGGACTGCAGGGATAAAATTAGAAAGGCCAAAGGACAAATGGAGCTGCGGCTAGCAAAGGATGTAAAAGATAACAAGAAGGGGTTCTACAAGTATATTAGTAACAAAAAGAGGATCAGGGATGGTGTAGGCCCCTTGCTGAATAGGGCAGGCATCCTTGTGACAGAGGATGAGGAAAAAGCAGAAGTGCTCAATGCATTTTTTTCTTCAGTTTTCACAGGCAGGGTCAGCTCCCAGCCCACTACCATGGGTGTGGCAGATGGGAGAGAAGAAGACAGGCCCTTGGTGATGGAAGGTCAGGTTAGGGACTGCTTAAAGAAGCTGCAAGTGCACAAGTCCGTGGGGCCGGACGAACTGCATCCACGGGTGCTAAGGGAATTGGCCGACGAAATAGCCACACCCCTGGCCATTATCTTTCAAAACTCATGGAGAACGGGGGAGGTGCCAGAGGACTGGAAAAAAGCAAATGTAGTGCCTATTTTCAAGAAAGGGAAAAAGGAGGATCCAGGGAATTACAGACCAGTCAGCCTCACCTCAATCCCTGGAAAAATTATGGAGCAGATTCTCAAAGAATCCATCCTCACACACTTAGAGGAAAATAAAGTGATCAGGAACAGTCAGCATGGATTTACCAAGGGTAAATCATGCCTGACCAATCTCATTTCCTTCTATGAGCAGATGACTGGTTTTCTGGATGCGGGAAGCACCGTTGATGTGATATACCTTGATTTTAGCAAGGCTTTTGATACAGTTTCCCACAGCATTCTCATTGGCAAATTAAGGAAGTATGGGTTGGATAGGTGGACTATAAGGTGGATAGAAAACTGGCTAGATCAACGGTTTCAGCGTGTAGGAATCAATGGTTCCATGTCTAGCTGGCAACCGGTCATGAGTGGTGTGCCCCAGGGGTCGGTCCTGGGGCCGGTTCTGTTCAACATTTTCATCAATGATCTGGATGATGGAATAGACTGCATTCTCAGTAAGTTTGCGGATGACACCAAGCTGGGGGGACCAGTAGACACGTTGGAGGGCAAGGACAGGATTCAGCGAGACCTAGATAAATTGGAACAGTGGGCCAATAGAAATCTTATGAGATTCAATAAGGAGAAGTGTAAAATCCTGCATTTGGGACAAAAAAACCCTATGCACTGCTACAGGCTGGGAAACATTCAGCTAAGTAGCAGCAGTGTAGAAAAGGAGCTGGGGGTCATGGTGGATGGGAAGCTGGATATGAGTCAGCAGTGTGCTCTTGCTGCCAAAAAGGCCAGTGACATACTGGGCTGCACCAAAAGAAGTATTACCAGCAGATCAAGGGATGTGATCATTCCCCTCTGTTCTGCACTGGTGAGGCCACATCTAGAATACTGTGTTCAGTTTTGGGCTCCCCACTACAAAAAGGACAGGGACATGCTAGAGAGAGTCCAGCGGAGGGCAACCAAAATGATTAAAGGACTGGAGCACAAGCCCTATGAGGAAAGACTGAAAGCATTAGGCTTATTTAGTCTGCAAAAGAGAAGATTGAGGGGGGATATGATAGCAACCTTCAACTACTTGAAGGGACGCTCTAAGGAAGATGGAGCTCGACTGTTCTCGGTAGTAACGGAGGACAGAATGAGGAGCAATGGTCTCAAGTTGCGGTTAGGGAGGTCTAGGCTGGATATTAGAAAAAACTTTTTTACCAGGAGAGTGGTGAAGTCTTGGAATGAGCTGCCGAGGGAGGTGGTGGAGTCTCCATCTTTGGAGGTGTTTAAGGCCCGGCTGGACAAAACCATGACTGGGATGGTTTAAGTGGGAGTGGTCCTGCCTCTGGCAGGGGGTTGGACTAGATGACCTATGAGGTCCCTTCCAACCCCATGATTCTATGAGTCTATGAAAGGAAATAACATACATTAGACAATTGGAATCCAGTGCTTTAAGGTGAGAGAGGACCTGAATTTATTTCTTGATATCATCCAAAAATAGCTTCCCTCTCTCTTAGTTTTCAATTTAAAAAAAACTTGATCTAAGAAAAATTATTGAACTTGTAAAATTGTGTGCCCATCTTGAACAGAAAACAAGAACCACAAAGAAGAGTACCTCCAGATGCTCCTGTCCACTTGGCTGTGAGGTTGATGAAACACCACCATGACACATTCAGTATTGACTACCCTAAACATCAAAAATAGTCACAAGTCTGGCTTAAATAGATCATTAAAACTCACTTAAAAACAAAGAGATGTTAAAAGAAGTAATAAATGGGGAGGAGCTATTTTCTCTGACTTCTGGGTTTTGAGCCTTTAGGATAAAGTCAGGTCATGTTTTTCTGCTTCTCTCTCCAACTTTTTAGCGTGCGGGCTAGAAATTTATGATTTTATTAAAGAAAAATCATGACACTGCCCAGTGTTCCCTCTAAGCTGATGATGCAGCTGAACAACTTATGGGTGCACAAGTTATTGGGGAGCCAGCGGGCAGCAGGGAAGAAGCCTGTTGGGGCCTGGAGAACCAGCGGGAAACTTGCTCGACTGCATCATCAGCTTAGAGCAGTGGTTCCTAGCGTTTTTCAGTGTGTGGACCCCTTTGTAACAAAAAAAATAATGTTTGCGGACTCTCCCCAGCTGATTATGTAATCTGGCCTGAATGGGCAGACTCTGGCCCGCACCAGTGGGACAGCTGGTGAGCAGTGCTGCCACCACCATTGCCTGTACCACCGGGGAGCTGAGCCATGGCAGCTGTGGTCCCTTGCCCTTGCCCCTGCTGGGGAGCTGCTGTGGTTCCATCCCCCTGCCAGGATACAGCCACAGATGGGGAAAGGCAGCCCTGGCAGGGAGCATCAGGGCTGTAGCTAGATTCTGGCCCTGGGTAGGAAGAGGCTCCGCAGACCTCCCCGGCAAAGTGTCTGCAGACCTCTGGGGGTCCCCGGACCACAGGCTGGGAACCACTGGCTTAGAGGGAACATTGCGCTGCAGAGTTTAAAATGGGGGGCTCCCGCACAAACTGATTCACCCTGGGCCCTGCTCCCCCCTAGGGACGGCCTTGGGTCCTGTTAAATTGATATAACTTAAAACAAATTAATGATTTTTTTATTAATTCAATTAGATCAATTTCAGTTAAATCAATTTAACATTTCATGTGTGGATATAGCCTAAGTGTTCAGATATTTTAACAACTGTTAACATTGCAGTTACTTTCCTCACCTCTGCCAAAAAAGGACTTAAGACTGTTTTCTGTTCTTTACTAACATATTTATACACAACCACAGAGGTGGCCTTAGGCAATTGAGGGCCTTAGGTGAAGACTAATTCTGGGGTTGCCTAAAGGGCCCACTATAGGCTCCCAATGCCACCCTCCCTATGGCTCCAGTCCCCCCTGCACCACTACCCCCCCCCCCCAGGACTCCTTGTTTGCTTTGCTGAACCAGACTAACATGACTATCCTTCTGGAATTCATACATTATTCTTGAGTGTGATATTTTTAAAGAGCTTCTCATCATGAAGCTTGTAAGATGATCATCTTTCACTTAACATAAATGAGCTAATGCTGAACTCCAAAGTCAAAAATGAACATTTAAACAAAAATTTTAAAAGTGCATGCATTAATTAATAAATAAATAGTGGTAAAATTAATGATGGCTCAAAAAATAACTAAAATACCACATTTAAAATTTTGGCAGTCGACTCTTTCATATAGGCTTGGGTTTATGTGCACTAGACATTTAATATAAAAAATTAGCATAAATAAAAGTGAGTGAAAAGAAGGTTTCTAGTGTGTAGCTATAAATGAAAAACACAAAATTTCAATGAAATTCTCTGAAATACTCAAGTTTATATGACGCTGGCCCCCTCAAAAATATTAAATAGCAAGTACAGAAGAAGCTAAAAAATTCCAAAAAAAAAAAATAAAAAAAATACAGCACAGACATCACACACAACTGTAATGATTGCTTGAGGGCAGCACTGTATTTATAAGTAGCAGCCTATATGGACCTACCTGGTAACCTGAGCTAACCAAAGCCAAAGGAAAGATTGTCACAAAGGCAAAGGAAAAGGCAAAAGAAGAACAGAAAAAAGCAATATTTCACAAAATTAAAAAATGGCAAAGTAAATGCCCACACTGGGGAATTAAAAGCTGAGGACACTGGAAATGTTCCTTCTACTGTGCTGTCTACTGCTTGCTCCTGCTTTTTTACCATGTCAGTGTGAAGGTGATGGTCAGATATTAGTGAAATCTGCAGTTCAGAAAAAGCACATATCCTGGTGAAAATTCATCTTAGACTCATAAGCTATGTTCACACAGGGAGGGCTTGTTTCGAAACAAGAGGTTTCGAAACAAGCTGTTTC
>ML683195.1:52065-74642 GCA_007922195.1 Podocnemis expansa | reverse complement strand
TGACCTTGTGGGGTCCCTTCCAACCCTATGATTCTATGATTCTATGAAATGGCCGTGGTTGTTTCGAAATAGCTTAAACCTCGTTGCGTTGCAAAGCAAAGAAAAAAGTGAGTGCATATTTATTATGTAAACCTGTAAGTTTTTAAGAACCTAAATTAAAGCTCTTGGACCCTCTCCCATTTAGAATCATAGAAACTGGAAGGGACCATGGGAGGTCATCGCATCTACTCCTGTGCACTCATGGCACGACCAAGCACTCTCTTAAACCATCTCTGACAGCTGCTTGTCTAACCTGCTCTTAAAAACTTCCAATGAAGGAGATTCCACAACCTGCCTAGGCAACCTATTCCAGTGTTTAATCACCCTGACAGTTAGGATTTTTTCCTAATGTCCAACCTAAACCTCCCTTGCTGTAGTTTAAGCCCATCGTTTCTTGTTCTCTCATCAGCAGTTAAGAAGAACAATATTTCTTCCTCCTCCTCATTACAACCTTTTAGGTGCTTGAAAACTGTTAGCATGTCCCCTTTCAGTCTCCTCTTTTCCAGACTAAACAAGCCCAGTTCTCTCAGTCTTCCCTCATAAGTCAAGTTTCCAGAGCTTTAATCATTCGTGTTGCACTTTTGTGACTTTCTCCAATTTGTCCACATCTTTCCTGAAATGAGGCATCCAGAACTGGACACAAAACTCCAGTTCAAGCCTACTCAGCGATGAGTAGGGGGGAAGACATACTTCTTGTATCTTTCTTACAATACTCCTTTTAATGCATCCCAAAATGGTGTTGTTTTTTATTTTTCAACAGTGCTACACTCTTGACTCAATTTTAGCATCTGGTCCACTATGACACCCAGATCCCTTTCTGCAGTACTCCTTCCTAGGCAGTCATTGCCCATTTCGTATATGTACAATGGATTGTTCTTTCCTAAGTGGAGTATTTTGCACTTGTCTTTATTGACTTTCATTCTGTTTCCCTCAGACCATTTCACCCGTTTGTCCAAATCATTTTGAATTTGTGATCACATTCTCCAGACCACTTGCAACACTTCCCAAGTTGGAATCATTTGCAGACTTTATAAGTGTATTCTCAATGCCATCATCCAATTCACTAATGAAAATGCTAAACAGAACCAGACCCAGAACCAGTGTTCCCTCTAAGGCCCTGAGACAGCTGAGCAACACAAGTTGCTCACTGCACAGGCTGCCCCCACCACCCTGGCGGGCCTGATCCTGCGCGCGCGCGCACACACACACACACACACACACACACACACACACACACCCCATGGGCCAGATGCTCCCCCCCCCACAGCTCTCCCTATAAGCACTGGCTTGCCCCCCCCCACACACACACTCTTACCTAGCCGTGCGGGTCCCAGCCATGGCTCCTGGAGCCAGAGAAGCACTGACAGAGCATGCTTAGATGTTCTGAGCATGCTCCATCAAAGCTTTTCTGGGTGGGAGTTTCAATAACTCCCAGCTCCAGAGCAGGGCTCTGGCAGCCAGCCATGTGCAGGGGGCAGTGTCCCCAGTGTGGGGCAGTGGGGGAAGCTGTGCAGCCACGCAGCTGTGCAGTTTAGGGGGAACATTGCCCAGAACCAATCCCTGTGGTACCCTGCTCATTATGCCCTTCCACCGTGACTATGATCCATTGATAACTGCTCTCTGAAAGCAGTTATCCAAGCAGTTTTTCACCCGTCTTATAGTAGCTCCATCCAGGATGTATTTTCCTAGTTTGTTAATGAGAAGGTCATGCAAGACTGTATCAGAAGCCTTACTAAAGTCTAGATACACCACATATACCGCTTTCCCTCTATCCACAAGGCTTGTTACCTCTTTATAGAATGCTAGCAAGTTGGTTTGACATGCTTTGTTCTTGACAAATCCATGCTCACTATCACTTAACACCTTATTCTCTTCGAGATCTTTGCTAATATAATCTTTAATTATTTGCTCCATTTTTTTTCCTGGTACAGAGGTTAAACTGACTAGTCTGTAATTTCTTGGGTTGTCCATATTTCCCTTTTTATATACGGGCACAATATTTGCTCTTTTCCAGTTGTCTGCATCCTCTCCAGTCAATGTCCAGTCTGGGGAGTTTCTCAGAATTAAGTTAGCTGAAACACAAATATAACAAACATATCCTAACTTCTAATAGAGACATGACACCTATATATAAATCATAGATAATTCCTACAGATTAAAACCTTTCTATTGCTACCAAACATGGCATATCTTATATGGATTACTGCACATATGAAATATTAACATGAAAAACAATCATAAATGATCTTCTAAATTCAGACAGTGTCACACCTGTAAAGTCCTTATATCCCCTTTTATAGATGGACACTATATTTGCTCTTCTCTAGTCTTCTTGGACCTCTCCAGTCTTCCATGATTTTTCAAAAATAATAGCCTATGGCTCAGATATCTCGTGAGTCAGTTCCTTTAGTTTTCTAGGATCATATCATCATGCCCTGCTGACCTGAAGACATCTAATTTTCTAATTAACTTTTAGCTTGTTCTTTCCCTGTTTTAGCTTCTGATCCTATCCCATTTTTACTGCCCTCCAATGTTCTCTCTGAGCTTTCTGGGTGCATGGCCAAACAGCTGCTGTTGCAACCCCATGCAGGCATCTGCAGCCAGCCTGGGGGAATTTTCACATCTCCCACCCTGAGCATGCTCAGATGCAGGCTCAGGGGAGGAGCAACATGGCCATGGAGCAGCTGGCCCAGGTAAGGGGGAAGGAGCCCTGTGGCTCGGGGTTGGGGAATGGGCAGGGGGTTCAGGGGAGGTGGCAAGGAAGGCATAGGGGATCAGGGAACCAGAGGGTGAGTCAGGGAAGGGGGATTGAGGAGCCAGTGGGTGGGCAGGTCAAGGAAGGAGTCAGGGGTCTGGCAGGGAAAGCACAGAGGATCTGGGAACCAGACCCAAAACTATGGCAGGGCCACCGGGGCAAAGCCCCTGCCTCTCTATTAAAGGGATGGCTTTTGCAGCACTGGCTCCAAGCACTGCTAATGGGAAGGGGAGCGTTCCGATGGGAATGCGTGCCCCACCTGCCAAAAATGATGTTACAGCTCTGCAGGGAGCTGGCGGCTGCAGGGGTTAGGGAAGGGTCCTGGGCAGGTCAGGGAGCTTGCAGGTGGGTGGGAAATGCACCCAGGGGTCGGGGACTCAGGGATCTTGTGGAAAGGGGGGAAGAGACCAGGGGTGGGGTTGGGAGGCCAGAAGGCAAGGGCTAGGGGGATCAGGGAGCCAGTGCTGTCACCATTCTGCCTGGTTCATCAGAGGGTCATAAGAAATAGAGGGACAGCCTCCCCAGACAACAGTCACACTCAAGAAGGCAAATTATAGCTTTACTTTATGGGTTAGAAGCAAGTGGAAATTGCATTGAAATTCAATCCCCTAACTAAACAAAATTCTAGAAACCTTCCATTAAGATCCAAAGGGGTAGCTGTGTTAGTCTAATCAAGCTAAACAAACAAGGACTCTGGTGGCACTTTTAAAGACTAACAAATTTGTGCCACCAGACTCCTTGTTTGTTCTCCATTAACATCATGGAATGAAAGGGCTGGAAGGGACCTAATGAGATCATCCAACTCCCAGCTACAAGCAGGACCACTTCCACTAAATCATCTCAGCGAGGGTTTGACCCAAACAGGCCTTAAATATTTCCAAAGATGGAGATTCCACCGCCTCCCTAGATAACCCATTCCAATACTTCACCACCCTCCTAGTGAGAAAATTTTTCCTAATATTCAGCCTCGACCTCCCCACCTGCAACTTGAAACCATTGCTCCTTGTTCTGTCCTCTGTTACTACTGAGACCAGCCTAGCTCCCTCCTCTTTGGAGCAGCCCATGAAGTAGTTGAAGGATGCCATCAAATGCCCCATCAGTCAGGGCTGTCCCTAGGGTAGGGCAAGAGGGGCAGCTGCCCAGGGCCCTGATCACTGGGGAACCCCATGGGGCCCACGCTGCTGCCCCTGCCCATGCCAGGGACCATTTGAGCCAGTTGAAAACAGCCGCCTGTTTCAGCGCTGCTAGTCTGGTGTGCTGCTTTCAGCTCTGTGCCGGAGCAGCAGGGATGGGGCGGGAGGCAGTGTGGGGCCCAAACAGCCACCCTCCAGGCCATGCTGCCTCCTGTCCCCTCCCCACTGCTCCGGCACAGAGCCAAAAGCAGTGCGCATGGGGAGGAGGCGGACTGGCAGCGCTGCATTGAGCTGCCGCTTTTCACCAGCTCTCTTGGTCTCCAGCATGGAGCAGACAGCACAGGGGCCTGACCCTCCCCTGGGCTAGCTGACCCTGCCCCCCAGGGTCAGGGGTGGTGGTGAGTGGAGGCCCTGCAGGGGGTGACTCACCCAGGGCCCCGCATCCTCCTAGGGACGGCCCTGCCTCAGTCTTCTCTTCTGCAGACTAAATAAGCCTAGTTCCTTTAGTGTCTCCTTGTAAGTCATGTGCCCCAACCCCCTAATTATTTTCACTGCCCTCTGCTGGACTCTTTCTGATTCGTCCACATCCTTTCTGTAGTGGGGAGCCCAAAACTGGATATGGTATTCAAGATGTAGCCTCACCAGAACCAAATAGAGGGGAATGATCACATCATTCGATCTGCTGACAGCACTCCTCCTGATGGAGCCCAATATGTCATTGGCCTTTCTAGCAGCAAGGGGACATTGTTGACTCATACCCAGCTTTCCATTGACCATAACCCCTAGGTCCTTTTCTATAGCAGTGTTTCCCATCCACTGTGCCACAGCACACAGGTCTGCTCTCAGGCTCGAGCAGGCTGGCCATTTAATGTTTTGAAAAACTACTCAGACTTCTGGATTGGCTCATGAATGCTCATGAGTTCACTTGGACACTATATAGTGGTGTGCCTCAAAATAATTAAGGTATCAAGGTGTGCCTTGGAGGAGAAATGGGTGGGAACCACTGTTCTCTAGTGCTGCTACTTAGTCAATTAGTCCCCAGCCTGTAGCAAGCAGTACCTGGGATTTTTCTGTCCTAAGTGCAGAATTTTGCATTTGCTCTTGTCAGACCTCATGAGATTTTCTTTGGTCCAGTGCTCCAATTTGTTTAGGTCTCCCTGAATCCTATCTCTGCTATGCAGTATGTTTACCATTTCCCCCCCCCCCCCAGCTTGGTGTTGTCCATGAATTTACGGAGCCTGCAATCTATCACATCATCCAGATAATTAATGAAGATGTGAACAGAACAGGCCCCTGGGGCCTTCCTCTAGTTACTGGTCACCAACAAGACATTGAACAATTTATCCCTACCCAATGATCTGATCATCTAGCCAGTTTTCTATCCAGCTTATGGAATAAAATATTTGTTCTTTATTGTACAGGTCAGAAATCAAAGGTTTTGTCAGCTCATATCACCTCTAGTTTCATAAGAACAGCAGAAGAGTATTTACTTCAAGTGCATAAGTCTACCCGTTTGCTACATGCCAGGATTTAGATACTAGCCAAACAGACCTGACCCTTTTTACAATTACTAAAAACATTTTAAAAATAAATTAGAAAGCAGATTGGTTTCTTAAATATCCTCCTACTGAGTTGAAAGTTTCTAAGACCAGGACACAGCATTATAGTTATTCATTTTAATTCTTTTTCTCCCATTTACAAAATGTATCAAATCACTCAACAGACAACATACAAATATCAACCTGTCAGCTTTGCACACAAGCTATTTTGATGCTAATCAATGCAAATTAACTTCTACACACCCCACAATCTCACAGCCAACACCCTCCAAAAATCCTGGATATAAAGACAGCCCTTACAGCAACACTGTGCTGATTTGAAGTTATGTTTTGTGACAGCTATAAGGTTACTGATTAACTGAAGCAGTAATATAACAATAAGCTGATATAAGTTGCTGTTTAAAATATATT
Organism: Podocnemis expansa; assembly: GCA_007922195.1. Taxonomy (NCBI): domain Eukaryota; kingdom Metazoa; phylum Chordata; order Testudines; family Podocnemididae; genus Podocnemis; species Podocnemis expansa. The sequence goes on along the minus strand of ML683195.1, from coordinate 68,745 downwards.
ATTGTCCTCCTCCTTCTCCAGAGAGAAAATGCTTACAGATTGGCAATGAAGGGGTTACTTTTCAACTCAAGTGGTAAAGGGTCAGGATTTTAATGCTGGAGGTATTGGGTACAATTTGGGGGTGACAACCCCCAAAGCTGGGTATTACAGTTGCATCTTGTCTTTTTTCTTTGAAAAGCATTGGAGAAATGATTTCATAAAGTAGAAGTCATGGCACTGACAGCCCCACCTCTCATCCAGAAAGGTTTCAGCCCCACCGCTCAGCAAAAGTTAATAGCTGTACCATGTTGCCCTATTAAGAGCTATGACATCTTACTACACCAATCACTACAGTTTGTACAGTAAAGTGCCTAACTGAGTACTATTACAAAGATTTCTGTCCATTTCCCAAGCTATTCTATGTTTGCAAGAACATTCTGAATTACTAGCATGAATAATTCAAACACAGCTACAGCTGGCACACTGAAAGAGAAAAATATATTTGATGTTGGATTACCTTGGCTTTCCTAGTCTTTGTTTGTTTAAAATACATTTCACTGCACTGTGGAAAGCAGTATAAGATCTGTGAACCACTGAGGTCCAGCACTCAAAACAGGGTTTAAATGGGGTTAAGTGGTCCCCAGGCTCTTTGTAGTGGGGGAAAATTCATCCCAATCTGCCTCCCTGACACAGCTGAATCCTGCTTAAAACCCAGCACATTGGCCCAACTCTGTGAAATGATGCATTTCCTGAGAGATGCTGGGTCTCCCCCAGTTTACTGATTTAGACTGATTAAATGAAAGCCCATTGACTTAAATGGAAGATTAGGGCATTGAGGAATTCTCAGGACACACCCTGTGTCTAGCAGGACCAAGCCCTGTAAACAGGTCCTTCACTGGGAGGGGGGCTTTTCCACCCATTCTCACAATAGCTCATTTTCAGCACAGAATTTAAGCATGTGCTTAATTCCAGCACTGTGGAAAGGGATCTGGGTGTCATAGTGGACCCCAAGGGAAATATGAGTCAACAGTGTAACACTGTTGCTAAAAAAGCAAACACCATTCTGGGAAAAATTAGAGAAAATCTAGAGAAGAGCAACAAGAATGATTAAAGAGCTGGAACACTTAACTTATGAGGGAAGATTGAAAGAGCTGAGTTTGTTTAGTTTGGAAAAAAGAAGACTGTGAATGCAGGGGCATTGCTGGCGTTGGGCATGCTAGGGCACATGTCCCGGGTCCCAACGCCAGTGCCCTGGATCCCCGGCCGGCTGCAGCCGCGGCGGCCCCGTCCCTGGCCGGGGATCCAGGGCCCAGCTTGCCACCCAGCAGGCCCCGCCCCATGCCTGCAGGCGGCCAGGTCCCCGATCCCCAGCCATGGATCCGGGGCCTGGCTGGCCACCGGCGACCACAGCAGCCCCGTCCCTGGCCAGGGATCTGGGGCCTGGCTGCTGGTGGCCGCGGCCGCAGGCACGGGCCCGGCCTCCAGCGCCTGCATTGGCGCAGCCCCCTCTGGCCCTATCTCTGGCCAGGGGGTGGGGCCTTCCAGCTGGGGGCAGGGCCCATGCCCCGGGTCCCACGCACCCCCAGCGCCGCCCCTGTGTGAATGGACATCATAACAGTTTTCAAGTACCTAAAAGGTTGTTACGAGGAGGAAGGAGAAAATTGTTCTCCTTAACTGACAATGATAGGACAGGAAGCAATGGGCTTAAATTAGGTTGGACAATCAATGTTCCCTCTAAGCTGATGATGCAGCTGAGCAAAGCATGGATGCACTTGTGGAGCTGGTGGGCAGCTGCATCCACAATTTGCTCAGCTGCATCATCAGCTTATGGGAGCATTCCTGCCCTCCCTGATGTCAGGCATCCAATTTCCACCAACCTTCTCGGTGAAGACCAAAACAAAGATTTCATTTAGTTCCTCCATCATTTACACATATTCTATTATTGGTTTTCCCTCTTTACTGACTAACTCTCTTATGCTGTCCTTGGTTTTCCGCTTGTTTCTAATGTATTTGAAAAAATGTTTTCTTGTTACGCTTTATGCATTCAGCTAGTTTGATCTCAGTTTGTTTAGATCTATTTTTGTTTATCCTTCCATTTAGTTTGAACTGGATTAACTCATGGTCACTTGAACCAAGGTTGTCTCCTACAATCAGTTCTATGACACATTCACTGCTCACCAGTACCAAATCTAAAATGGCACCCCTCGCATTGGTTCAGCAACAGTTTGGTGTAGCAATCTGTCAGGTATCACTTCTGAGAAAATCTGGGCCCTATTATTACTCCTAGTACTTGTTCCCCCGTCAACATCTGGGAAGTTAAAATCTCCCACAATGACACAGTCCTCAGTAGTATTTATGCCATTAAAAACATAAAGGAGCTCTCTGTCTATATTCAGATCAGATCCCCGCGGCCCACAGCACACCCCAAGCACTATCACAGGGAGCAGTTTTCTTCTCCAGCATGATTTTTTCCCAGAGAAATTCTGTCTTATCCGTCCATCACTTCTAATTCCTTCACAGTCTAACCCACCACTGACATACAATTTACTCCACCACTTTTGCCTTTTATTATTGTCTTTCCCAACCAGCACAAACCTTCAATACCTGTACTGCAGTCATGGCTACTATTCCACCCTATTTCTGTTATCCCTAGAACAGTGGTTTTCAACCTTTTTCTTTATGCAGATCACTACATCATTATCAAAAGCTTTAGCAGACTACCACCCTACACTTGCTGGGCCTCAGCCCTTTACTGTTCCCACTCCCGCAACCCTGCACTCCCTGGCCACGAGTGCCTTACTGCACCAGCTGTCTGCTTTTCCTGCCTGCAAACCATGTTTAGTGCACTCTCCACCCTCCAGCACCTTACTGCGCCTTTGTCCTCCATGCCTCTGCACGCCACAGGCATGAATCTCTTAAGTCCCACTCCCCAACCCTCTGCTCTCCCCAGCCACAAGCCTGTTACCTCCCCTCCATTCCCCATGGCCCTGCACTCCTTGCTCCACGCCCTTTACGCGCCCCTGTCTTTTGCAGCCCTGGGCACCCTGGTTCCAGCTGCAATTTTCCTGACCTGTTCCCCTGTGGACCACCTGCAGTGCCCTCACAGACCACCGATGGTCTGCGGACCACAGGTTGGGAATCGCTGCCCTGGAATATCTGGTCTCACTTCCTCTACGAGTAGCTCTTGTTCTTCATTTCATTACCCAGCATCTTTATTTTTGTGTTTGGCTTCACACACATTCCTTACATGACTGTCACAGTGATTCTACAGCTAGTATTGTCTATTAGATTGGTGTGTTCACCATCCTTGCACTTAATGTTCACTGTCTTACCTACTGCTGTGTCCATTCTTACTTTATATTCTTCCATCTCAATGTTTAAATCAAGCCTGAAGATGGGGATCTCCTAACCATCTGCCCCAATTTCCTAGTTTAAAGTGCTTTTCATCAGCTGTGCCAACCCATCCTAAAAGTCTATTTCCCTCCCTACTTGGGTGAAGTCATCCCAGTGCTCTCACCATAACTACATTCCAGCATCCATACATCCCAAAGCCAGCCTTCTACCACCACTTCTTGAGCCATCTGTTGATCATCATAATCTAGCGATGCCTTTGCTGACCTCTTCTATGGACAGCCAGAATCGCACTGTAAATCACCTGAGCCTCAGTTTCCTTAAGAGATCACCCTAGCCTCCCTTAGTCTCTCTTGATACGTTCAAGCAAGAATCTAGCCATATCATCTGTTCCCACATGAAGGACAATCAGTGGATTCTTTCCCACTTCTGCTAGCCTCCTGTTCAGCCTCAGGTCCACATCCCATATTCTAGTGCCCAGCAGGCAGTACGCTCTTCTGTTGTCTGTGTTAGCTCTGATTACAGCCTCTGTGTACTTTTCAGTAGGTAGTCCTCAATGACATAGGCCTCTTCCTGGTGATGGTGAATTTCCTAAGATTGGGAGTGGAGATGATGGAGAGATGGAGACAGGGACATCTTCCTGTAATTATTTTTCTACTCCATTTCACAGCCATGGCTGCGAGAAAGGAAAACCCCAGTAATTCAGCTCAGGGAGATCCTAAAAAGGATGAACTGGCCAAGAGACTGGAAGCAGTGGGTCTGAGTGTGGAGTACTGGCTCCCTAAACTGCACAAACAGCTTGGAGTTACATCCACTCAAGCCTTGGAATACCTGCAATATGAAGACTATCAAAAGCTAGAATGTGATGTACAGCACAGATGGGAAAAGAAGGGTCTCCAAAAATTACTTCAGATACCCAACAAGGCAGAAATGAAAGGGCTGCAGAAGGAGCGGTTGGAGCTGCTAAAGAAGAAGCAGGAGCAGGCTAAGTCAGCACTGAAGGAATTAAATGAAATGCAGGAGAAAGGTAGAAGCCGCCATGAGGAAGCTGTAAGAAAGAAAGAGGAGGAGCTGCTACAAGCTATGGACATAGCTCCAGAGTACTGGTTGCCAGCTGAAAAGCCATTAATAGAGGTGGTGCAGAACATGCAGAAACAAATAGATCTTTTGGAGGAGTCGATCTCCCAGAGTGAGAATCTCCCTGATGAGGAAGTTTTGAGATGGGCATCAGGAGGCCTGGCCCTGCAGGGCATTTACAAAACCAAGCAGCTTGCAGATATGGTGGGGAAGAGAGACCAGCTCATCAACATCCCAGAGAGGTTCGAGCTCTTTGGGCCACAGCAAGGGCCCATGTTCAAGAAGAAGGAGTTTTCATCCTCTGAAGCAGAGTCCACATTCACAAGGACCATGGATACGCTGGGCTTTAGCATCAGCGTCACAAACAAAGATGAGTTTGAGGGTGCTGAAACCAGCTCAGGTTACAGCCAATCTGAACACCCCAGGACAACACACCAGTCCCACTCGGAGCTCACTTACATTTGCACCACCCGGTACAGCTACATCCCACTGGCCTCCTGTCACCTCCCAAAGGATCAGCTCCAACTTTCCAATGCAGCACTGCAAGAGTTAAAAAGGATGGAGCAGCTTTTGAGTCACACCCCAGAACCGGACCAGTTGAAGATGCTGAAGAGCAGGGGCAGGCATTTCTTCCAGAGATTTGGGTCTCATGTAAATGAGGGACCACTTCACTTTGGTGGGATATTCTGGTGGAAAGTGTCTTCTGAAGGATTCAGGACAGAGCAGCTGGATGAGGTCAAGAAACAAACATCTGCTGCACTCAGCTCTTATGTTGGGGGCAGCTACAGTGGCTTTGGTTCAACCATTGCAGCTGGTGCTACTGTAGGTTCTCAAACTTCATTTCTGGTCAGAAACAGAAAACAAACCCAAGCAGAGATTCAGCTGTTTGTCACTAAGACAGGTGGCCCACCTGGTGTGGATTCACTCACAGCATGGAAATCTGGACTACTGGCCAGTAACAAAACCTGGGCTGTTATTGATAGAGGCTCTCAGCTGATTCCAGTGTGGGACATAATACTGGCCAATCACAGACAAGATTTTAAAGATGTTTTTCAGATGAGGAGAAACCTTAAAGATGCTTATGAAGTTTTAACAGACATAAATGAAACTCCTTTGTTTGGGGAGGAATTAGCTAGTGCAGTGGAGGAAGCCAAATTGTTTTTAGAGGAAATGAAGTCCTGGGAAGTCACTGGAGATGAAGAACAGCTGCTGACACTGGTGAACTTCAAACAGAAGCTGAACGAGAAGACAAGGCACCATAGTGTATGGATCAACATTTGCTTGTCAAATAAGGTGCTTCAAGATTTCCTGGAAAATACTGTTTCACGATGCAAAAATTTATCTGCCCCAAATGAGAAGTACATCAAATCTCTGCTGCGCTGCCTTCTGGACCCTCATGTCTCTTCTGTTAAGAATTTCCCCCAATCTTCTTTAATTCTGCAGTGGATTTTCCAGTCATCAGACAAACAAGCAGAACAGATCTGCTCTGTCTCTGATCTCACAGATTTCATTAAAGTTTTACAGCACATGGAAAGAGAGCTCAAGGAAGCTACCTCCACCTGTGTGAATTCTCCAGAAGAACAGCAAGAAGCAAAAAGAAAAGCTACTCGGATTCTCAGTTTTTCTTTCCATTCATTGCTGCAGGCTCTAAGGGAGAGAGCTGCGACAGACACAGAACTGTTATTACTCTCCATTGCGGCCAGCGCAGGATACCGTGTGGAAAGTGGCACTTTTCAGCCTCTCCTCGGGTGCCCAGAAGTTAACTTCATGTTAAAGGAAATGCAAAGGGCACATGAAGGATATTTGACTCTTAGGGGTCAAGATGTTTCCAGAGCTCAGGCTTTCCTCTTGTTGACAGGTCTGACAGTGACACCAACTGAATCCAGAGATGTGTCTGTAGAGGAGAAGAAGAAACGTTTGGCTTTTCTAGAAGATCACATGGGAAACTCACTGTCACAGGAAATTGATCTTGTCCTTAGAAAGCACAGGGAGTGCACTGATTGGAAGGCACTGGAAAGAAACTTGAATTCCCTGGTAAATAGAAATTCTGAAGCCACAAATGATTATCAACAGATGGAGTTTATAAAGAAAGAACTAGAAAATGTATTTCAAGAAACTAAGGAGTTAAAGTCACTATCATCAAGATCCAAAGAAGTGCAATCCAGCAACATTAAGACAGATGAATTTCTGAATTCAGGATTTCTCAGACTAATCAAGCAACTTAAACTTGAAAATTACTATCCAAAAAAAATGCAGCTGGCGGACTTCCAGAAAATTCACAGATCATCTCTATATGACACCTACCCTAGCAAGGAAAGTGAGCTACCATTTTATTTTTTGGATAAGTTGTTGATGCTGGACTATCGAGTAAGAAATTTGATTTGCAAGGATGGTATTAAAACACAGCTAGATGTAGTCAATAGACCAAATCCCAGTGATGATGTGAATGAGCCCTCATATAATGTAGATGACATTTTTAATAATGTTGCTGAGGAGTCTAAAGAATGTGCTGAAAGTAATGAGGATCAGGTGCATCCTATGGATCTCCACATGGCAATTTTTCACTGTGCAGATGATTTCATGAGGCAATATATTTCAACAAAGCTTTCTTTATGTCAGTTTGCACTTCCACTTTTGATGCCAGATCCCTGCACATCACAAATAGAATATCCTTTTTGGTCCTTTTGCCAAGTGAACAAGACATGGCAGAGTCATGAGGAATTTCAAAACACAAATGGAACTGGGAAGTGTAAAGATGAATTGATTTATCAAGCAGATACACCGGTGGTGTCCTTCATAAGATTTGGTGCATCTTCTTTTTCTAAATCTCAGCTCTTAAATACACTGTTGAGCAAGCAAAAACATTGTATTTTTTTCCATCGTCACTGTAAAGGCAGTATTAAAAACTGCCTCTTGATGGAAGGTGTTGTCGAAATCAGCTGGTATTGTCCAGGGAGAGATAAGGATGGTAGCTTTGACACTTGCATTGCATTCACTAATCTTCATGGAGATGCAAGAGAACATGAGCGACAAGTCAATTTTTTACAAGAAATAGCTTCTGTCACTGTGGTTCTCTTGTCAGACACTGATCGCAATGAAAAGGGCACAAAGGTTTTAGAAAACATCCTAAAATCCCCCAAACCTCTCATCTTTCTCTTTACTGATAAAGAGAGAGTGCCAGTTAACAAGCCTGGAAAGCTAGTCAAAATAGCTGCTAAGGACCGGAATGAAGCTGAATTGGTGGATGAAGTGACCACTGCAATTAAATGTGCTGTAGGAACTTCAAATATTTCTTGTAGTCTTGCTAAATGTGCAGATATTGCTCGAAAGCATGGATTCCTTGTTGATGAAGACAAAAGAGAGTGCAAGGAAGGCAAAGAACTGGCACAAAAAGTAAGAGTTTTTCTGAAACAGGAAAAGATTTTCGATATTAAGGACAAATTACTACCTCTCCAAGGAGAATTATGGCACAAGTGGTGTAAGAAGGATAAAGAATGTACCCATCTGCAGGACAATGAGAACATGAGCATTGAACAGCACCTAAGCCATATAAAATCTGAAAAGCATGCAATACGACAGGATCAGTTACAGAGAGCTTTCCCCCTGAACGAACTAATGCAGTCAATGCTTTCAGCTCTGAAGTCACCTTCTCATGAAACCAAAATATACTTTTTACAGTGGCTGAAAATATTTATACCTGATGTGTCTTCAAACCATCTTCCAGAGCTTCACCAAAAATACCATGATTTGTGGTCAAAGAAACAAAAAGGAGACAATAATAATGTGCAAGAACAATTAGAAGAATTATCACATGAAATCAGTGCATCTACTTTTGGTCTTGAGCACCTTTTGAGAGAGGTGGGTCAGATTTATGAAGCTTTGGATGCCTTTCATGAACAGGATGAATGCTTTCTTAAACTACCAGAGATTGCAGCTGATTTGATGGTTTCAGGTTATCCCATTGAGCTGATGGATGGTGACACTTCTTATGTGCCACTGAAGTGGATAGGAGCCATCTTGGACAAGTTAATTGAGAAATTAGGAGACAAAAAGGTGTTTGTTCTTTCTGTACTTGGCATCCAGAGCACTGGAAAGTCAACACTGCTTAACACAATGTTTGGTCTTCAGTTTAGAGTCAGTGCCGGGAGGTGCACCAGGGGAGCATTTATGCAATTAGTAAAAGTGGATGATGGGCTCAGAGGAGAGCTGGACTTTGACTTTATTGTGGTTATAGACACTGAAGGACTTCGGGCAAGAAAGCTAGAGAATAGATCCATACTCAGTCATGATAATGAGCTAGCCACTTTTGTCATTGGTCTTGGCAACACAACTTTGATAAATATTTATGGAGAGAATCCTTCAGAAATGCAAGATATATTGCAGATCACTGTCCAGGCATTTCTGAGGATGAAACAGATCAAGCTATCCCCAAGCTGTTTGTTTGTACACCAGAATGTTGGAGACATAACAGCAAAAGAAAAAAATATGGAAGGACGAAGATGCCTTCAGAAACAATTAGATGAAATGGCAGTTACTGCAGGCCAGCAGGAGTCCTATGATGTGACCTGCTTTAGTGACGTCATCCAGTTTGATGTGAACACCCACATTCATTACTTCGCTCACCTCTGGGAAGGAGACCCGCCAATGGCACCTCCAAACCCCAGCTACAGCCAAAATGTGCAGAAACTAAAGAAGGAAATTCTCATGGCTGCCAAAGAAAAATCTAAGCATAGTTTTCTAAGACTGTCAGAATTAAAAACACGCATTCAGGACCTGTGGGAGGCTTTGTTAAATGAGAATTTTGTTTTCAGCTTTAAAAACACCCTGGAGATTGTTGTATACAACAGACTGGAAAACAACTACAACAAATGGACCTGGGAACTGAGACATTTCATGCTTGATCTACAGAACAAGCTGAACATCCAGATTCAAAATGGAAAAATCTCCAAAATAGATAGAGTGGAGCTTGAAAACAGAGTTCAAGAAAAATATGCTGCCATTGAAAAGGAACTAGAAAGGTATTTTAGTGAGGACAAGGACAGTAACATACTGATTCAATGGGAAAACAAAATTAAAATGAGAATAAACTTTTTCAGACAAGAACAGATCAACAAAATTTGTCAGAGCAGTGAAGAACTTATCGATCAGCCTCAATCAGCCTTGTGATCAGCCTTCCCCTGTGTGTTTAACGAGGGGCCAGGCCTGACCTAGGCAGAGAAGGCTTTAAAAGCCAGTGGCTGAGCGACCAGAGGACAGCAAACAGGGGAGTTTGAGAGGGAAGGAGTTTGTGAAGCCCCGAGAAGGAGGTGAAGGCGATCCCCTAGCTGAAAGCACCTATTGAAGTTACCTGGATGGTGGGTGGGCGTAAGCCCACCCACTTCTAAAGCCCCTCCCCCAGCCTAAGGGGGAGAGGCACCGGACAGGCCTTCAAAAGATTACGGGGGACAACTCAAAAAATAACAGGAACGGGTGTAAAGGTCAAAGGTTTAAAATGAGGGTGTCAGAAGGGGACACCGAGCAGAGAACCCCGGACAGCGTCCACTGCTCCCGAAAGGTGTCCAGGGAGCCAGCGGACGCCGCCCAGAGGAACTCTGCCCGGAGACGTGCACGAACGAGGTTCCGGAAATAGGCCCCACAGTCGCAGGCCCCTCCCTCTGCCAACCTCCTCTCCCGAGTTTTGTAAGTGGCTACTTTTGCGTAAGCCAGGAGGAGGTTGGCGAGGAGGTCCCGCGACTTTGTGGGGCCACGGATGGGGAGTGCGAAGAGATACAGGTGTGGGGAGAAGTGCAGCCAGAACCTCAAGAGGAGGTTCTGGAGGAGCCGGAAGAGGGGCTGCAGCCTGGCACAGTCTAGATAGACATGCACCAGGGTCTCCCTCTCACCGCAAAAGGGGCAGGTATCGGGACAAGGGGTGAACCGCGCCAGGTACACGCCCGTGCTCACGGCTCCATGTAGGAGCCGCCAGCTGATGTCCCCAGCGGGCCTTGGTGTGAGGGGGGCATAAAGACTGGCCCACCGGGGGTCCTCGCCCTCTCTAGGTGGAATAAGGTCCCGCCACTTTGTATCTGGGCGGGACACAAGGGCGAGGAAATGGATGGTATGTAGCACGAGCGTGTACAGATATTTACGAGGCGCGGTTCGAAAAGATACCGGCTGCAAGTCTAGCAGCCGGCTCGGGGCATAGGGCGGGGATGGCCGGGGGGGCAGATGGGGCCGAGGACCAACCGAGAGTTCCGGCGGGCCAGAACTGGGAGGGGGGCGGGGAGTACCCTCTCGCAGGACCCGCTCGAGGTAAACCCGAGCAGTGGGAGGCAAGGCTGCCCTCACCTCCTGGAGTAGGCGCCGGGGGGTACGAAGGGTGGAGAGCCCCATGAGCCGACGTAGCTCATGGAGATCCACCCAGTCCCCCCGGGCATAGTCCAGGAGGTCTCCGACCCGGGTGATACCTGCCATGACCAACCTCCGCCTCACAGAGGGGGCCTCCGCCGCCTGCACACGGAGATAGCGATTGTGTAGCAGGGGCTCCGCGAGGAGGTCCTCCCCCTCGGTGGGTATAACTGACCTGGAGGCTACAAAGAGCCTCCAGGTCCGGAGGAGGTCATGGTAGAAGGCCGGCAGCTCGGAGACGTCTCGCGGAACACGTCTCAGGTGGAGATAAAAGAGCTGCCGGTCATATCGGAGCCCTTGGTAGCGGCGGAGGAAGATGCACGCCAAGTGGCTCCATGCCGGACTACCTGCACCATAAAGGAGTCTCTGCAGGGCCTGGAGGCGGAAGGTGTGGACCTGGCTGCGGAGGCAGCACAGGCCCTGCCCCCCTTCCTCCAGGGGTAGGCTCAGAACCCCTGCAGAGACCCAGTGCAGTCCTGGCCAGAACCACCTCAGGATTGTCTCCTGGAGGCTGGCCAGAAAACCCGGGGGTGGGCTCAGGGTGTTGAGCCGGTGCCAGAGCATGGACAGGACGAGCTGGTTGATGACCAGTGCCCGTCCCCGAAGGGAGAGGCACCGCAGCAGTCCTGTCCACCTCCGGAGCCGGTCAACAACCCTGCCCTCTAATTCACGCCAGTTGTCCTCCGGGGAAGGATGGGTGGCAGAGAGGTAAACGCCCAGATAGAGCAGCGGACCCGCGCCCCACCGGATGGCCTGAAGCGCGGGTGGGAGGGAGCTGACCGGCCACCCGGCCCCTACCATCAGGCCAGAGCTCTTGACCCAGTTGACCCGGGCGGAGGAGGCTGCCGAGTAGGTGGCCTGGCAAGCCTCCAACCGCTCCAGGTCACCCGGGTCCTGGACCACGAGGAGTACGTCATCAGCGTACGCCGACAAGACCAGCCGCAGCCCCGACTCAGCGAGCACCAACCCCGTCAACCTCCGACGGAGGAGACAAAGGAAGGGCTCGATGGCCAGAGCGTACAGCTGGCCTGACAGCGGACAGCCTTGACGCACTCCTCGCCCGAAGCTGACCGGCTCGGTCAGGGTCCAGTTGAGCTTGACCAGACACTCTGCGGAGGCGTACAGCACCTGGAGAAACCCCACAAACCGGGGCCCGAAGCCAAACGCCCGCAGGGTGCCCAGGAGATACCCGTGATCCATCCTGTCGAACGCTTTCTCCTGGTCCAGGGCCAGGAGGGCGAACGACAGACCATCCCTACACCCAAGCTCGAGGAGATCCCGGACCAAGTAGAGATTGTCGAAGATGGAACGGCCCGGGACGGTGTAGGTCTGGTCGGGATGGATCACGTCCTGCAGCACGGACCCCAGGCGCAGCGAGATGGCCTTGGCTACTATTTTATAGTCCGTGCTGAGGAGCGAGACGGGACGCCAATTCCGGAGGTCGCGGAGGTCCCCCTTCTTGGGCAGCAGGGCCAGCACCGCCCGCCGGCAGGAAAGGGGGAGCTCTCCGCTCTCCTCGGACTCGGCCCAGACGATGGCGAGGTCCGGGCCGAGGACGTCCCAGAAGACGCGGTAGAACTCCACGGTCAGCCCGTCCATGCCCGGAGATTTGTTGTTGGGCATGAGACGTAGGGCCTCCGAGAACTCGGCCAGAGTGAGAGGCGACTCCAGCCGGTCTCGGGTGCCCTCGCTGACCGTGGGAAGTTCATTCCAGAGCACCCTGCAGGCGTTAGGGTCGGTCGGATCCGGGGAGAAAAGACTAGCGTAGAAGGCCCTGGCCCTTCCACGCATCTCCTCCGGATCCGTGAGGGGGGTGCCGTCCTCCGCCAAAAGGCAGGTGACGTGCTTTTTCGCCCCCCTCCGTTTCTCCAGGGCATAGAAGAAGCGGGAGCCGCGATCCATCTCCCGAAGGAGATGGATGCGAGAGCGAACAAAGGCACCCCGGGCCCGGAGGTCCTCGAGGGCCCGCAGCTCCTCCCGCTTCTCCCGGTGCGCCTCGCAGAGGGATGGATCCCCGGGGCTGGTGGCCAGGCGCCTCTCAAGCTCCAAAACCTCCCGCTCCAGCTGCTCTATCCCCGCATCCCTCCGCCGGCTGGCCCCCCGAGTGTAGTCACGGCAGAAGAGCCGGGCACGCACCTTCCCCATATCCCACCAGCGCCGCGCCGAGGGAAAGGCAGCCCTCTGCCACCTCCAGGCCAGCCAAAACTCCCGGAAGGACGCTACGAAGCCCACATCCTCCAGCAGGCTATTATTAAAATGCCAATAGGCCGGCCCCGGCCTCTCCGCCGAGAGAGAGGCCGTCACGGTCACCAGGTGGTGATCCGTGAAGGGGGCCGGCCGAACGCTGGAGGAGTGGGCCCGTGCCAGATGGTGTCGAGACAGATAAATACGGTCCAACCGGGAGTGGCACGACCGATGTCCCCCACCCGGACATAGGTGAAGGTCACCTCATCGTCCGGGTGGTGGTCGCGCCAGACGTCCACCAGGGAGTGATTGTCAATCACCTCCCGGAGGACGTCTGCGGCGGCCTGGCACGGCTCGGTCCCCGTGCGGTCCCGTTCCTCAAGGGTGGCGTTAAAGTCCCCGCCGAGGACCAGGCACTCTCGAGGATCCAAGGTGCCGAGGAAGGCGGCCGCCTGACGATAGAATTGCAGCCGCTCCGGGCCCGATGTCGGGGCGTAGACGTTGACCAAGTTCAACGCCAGCCCCTCCATCCGGACCCGGAGGTGCAGCAGGCGGCCCGGCACAACCTCGGCGACCCCCAGCACCTCAGGCTGTAGGCCGGGGGAGAACAGGGTGGCCACACCGCCGGAGCGGGTGGACAGGTGGCTTAGGTACACCCCGTTCCCCCACTCCAGCCGCCAACTGGCCTCGGCGGCTGGATCCGTGTGGGTCTCCTGCAGGAAAACCACAGAGTACCCCCCCTCCCGAAGGAAGGAGAGCACCTGGGTCCTGCGGAGACCCCACCTACAGCCTCTAGCATTTAGTGTGGCAAAGGTGACGGGTGCCATGAGGAGGGCTGGGGAGGATCCTCAAAGGTGATGGGAACGCCAGCAGCCTCCGTCGGGCCACGCAGCAATCCGTGACTGACCCCAAATGCCATGAGGGAGTCACGGAAGCTGCGGGCCCTTTGGTAGGCCGCGGCATCCCGTTTCCCGGTCCCTTTGCCCTCCTTCAGTATGGCCCGCACGGTCCGGAGGACGAGATGGAAATTCCCCCAGCGCTGCAGGGCGAGCTGCACCCGGCTCCTGGCCCCACGAGTGTTTTCCAGGAACGTGCGCAGCTCTTCCTGCAGCGCCTGGGGGTCCGGGGTTGGGGGCTCCCGGCCGTCCTCCGGTCGGGTCCCAGGGTTGGCCCTACGGTCAGCCGGGAGCATAAGACAGGGCGCAGAGCCCCGTCTCGGTGCCGTTGGTATGGGCACCATAGCTCCCGGCTGAACCCCCGGCACCAGGAAGGGTGGCGGTGGAGGGAAGACAGCAGCCCCAGAGATGGAGGGGGCCACAAATACCACCTCCCGGGAAGTGGTTGATGGAATGGGGAAAGCCACCATCCCGGGGGTGGCAGTAATAGGGGATGGGGTTGGGGCTAGGGTAGGTAAGGGGGCGAGAGTAAAAGGAGGGATGGGATTGAGGCTAGGAAAAGAAGTGACGGAAAGAAAGGGAGGAGTGGTTGTGGGAACAGGGGCCCCGGTAGTCAGACCACCAGGGTGCGGCTCCCCTTGACAGGGCACGGGATTTTCCAACAGGGAGTGAGGAACGGGATCCGTGCTGATGCTGGGTGTGGGAGTTGAATGTGTTTGGTTCACCACATCCTCAGCATCAGACACGGGGGAATAGACAAGTGAGGGAAGGGACAGCTGTCCCCCCAGGGACAACACCCCGGGACCCGGCTGCTCAGGGCTGGCCGTCGCCTCGAAGGGCTCGGCGGCCGCCACAGATAGATCTATAGCAGCCGGGCAGGTGAAGCAACCCGGGGGCGTCCCCAGAATAGAAGCAGGGACAGCAGACGGGGTTTCACATTCAGGTGAGGTCTGGGGCAAGGGAGGGGGTGACGAGATGTCATTGCCACCCAGATCAAGGCCCGCTGGTAGAGGGTCGTCCTCCCTTGGGGCTACCAAGGTCAGACCCAGGGCCTCGATCTCCGCAAAGATGGAGCCCATTTCTCCCCCCGCCTCAGCTACTGATGGTTCTGGAGGGACAGGGGTGGCTCCATCCGCGGCCTCCCCGGGAGAGGGATCAACAGGGGCCTCCTGTACGGGGGCAGCACTGCACCCCTCCTCTACTGCGCCCATCTCCTCAGCCGGAGCCTCCTGCTGGACCTCACCAGAGGGCGCAGCAAGTGGCTCAGTATCATTGATGGTACTAACGGATGCGGTAGCATCAGCCCCCCGCAAAGACTTCCGGGGGGCCTCCTCCCCATCTAAAGTGCTGGGGAGGGACAGAGCCTTCTTGCGCTTGCTGCGGACCCTCTGGGGGAGAGCCCGGCCCTCTAAGATGGAGTCTGAGGGCCGGCCAGCAGGGGCGAAGACAGGCGGCAAGGGCGAAGGCTCTTGGGAAAAAGGAACCTGGGGAGGGACAACAAGGGGATGGGAACCCTCCCCCTGGGGTGCGCCCTCTCCCATATCTGGGGCCTCCACCTCGGCCACTGCACTCTCCTCTCTGGGCCCCGTCCCAGATGGTGCAGTGTGGGCGGCGACGGGGCCCGGCCGCTCCTCCAGGCATGGTGGGGCTATGGACCCCATGGCCCGAGAGGCAGCGGCAGCTGTGTTCCTCAATAGAGGAGAGGCAGCTTGAGTGGCCGGGTGGGCGGGGGCGCCGGCGATGGTACGGCCAGCGCCCGTATCAACTCCGGGGGGCCCAGTTGCTCCCTCCTCATGCTGGGCCAAGGGGCAGTCCCTCCGGACATGCCCCGTGGCCCTACAGAGGAAGCACCGGGCCTCCCCCGAAGAATAAAAAACTTTATAATGGGCCCCTTGATGGGGCACCAAAAAGGACCCCTCCAGTGCCACCCCGTCACGCGCCCCCGCCGGCGGCAGTTGTATTTGCACCTGCCGGCGGAAGGACAAAACGTGACGGAGGGCGGGGTCCTTACAGCCCAGTGGGAGAGGGCTAATGATAGATATCGGCTTCCCCAGGGTGGAGAGAAGGGGAAGCAGGGCGGCATTGGGGAGGAAGGGAGGAACGGAGGTAAGGACCACCCGTACGCCCAGGTCCTCCAGGGGCTCCACTGGCACGTGGACACCCCCCACCGCCAAGCCCCTGACCACCGCCTCCTGTGCGGCGGCCTCCGATGCCAGGAAGAATACCATCTTCCCGAACATTTTGGAGGCCGCCACAATGGCCGAGGGCCCCACCACCCTCGCCATCGCCCGCACGTAAGTTTCTACGTGGGGCGAGGCAGCCACCAGGAGGCAGCGGACACCGTGCCTCCTGGTCAAGGAGGGGAAGGGGCCCCGGCCCCCCGAGATCGAATTCGAGGAGGCAGTGCGGGCTGATGTTGTGGCGGTGGGTGGAGGGGTGGCAGCCGCCTGGGCGTACGTTCTGGGGGCAGAAGAACCCCCAGAACTGGTGGAGGGAATGGCAGGGGAAAAAGGGGCCGCAGCCGATGGACGGGCTGCGGGAGGAGCAGGGCCCTTGCTCGCCTTCTTTCCCTTGCTTTTTTTTCCGGCTGAGGAGGTTGGGGCAGCAGTGGTAGAGGCCCCTCCCGTGCCCGCTGCCACAGGTGCCCTAGTAGGGGCACCAGAGGTGGTAGGAATGGCAGCAGTGGTCAAAGGGGCAGCCGCAGGGAGGGAGGGGGGAACAGGGTGTGGGAGAGGTTCGGAGGAAGCTGGGGAAGTCTCCATGTTCCCAAAATGGAGGGAACAGGAGGGGGTACCTGGGGGGGGGG